>JASAMZ010011950.1:0-28890 GCA_030248115.1 Linhomoeus sp. GSCO2_2
GACTATGCCCAATGCGTCAACGCAAACACATTGTGAAATTTAAGCTGTTTAAAATTGTCATAATTTGGGAATATTGACAAAAACCTTAAAAATATCCCAAAATTCGCTAATTATAAAACTTAGAACGAGTTGCTAAATACTTGGCAGCCTATGCCCGACACAACCATGTAAAGAAATTATAAAATTTAAGCTGTTTGAAATTGTCGAAAACTTGGGAATTTTGACAATACCCTTGAAAATATCCCTACTATCGTTAATTATGAAATCTGAAACTATTCGATAAATACTTGGCAGACTATGCTCGACACATCCGTGAAAAGAAAATTTGAAATTTAAGCTGTTTGAAATTGTCGAAATTTGTGGATTTTAACAAAATCCTTAAAAATATCCTAAATTTCGTTAATTATGTTCGCTGAAACTATTTGCTAAATACTTGGCAGACTATGCTCGATACATCTGTGCAAAGAAGTTTTGAAATTTAAGCTGTTTGAATTTGTCAAAATTTGGGAATTTTGACAAAAACCTTAAAAATATCCCTAATTTTGTTAATTATAAAATCTAAAACTATTTGATAAATACTTGGCAGACTATGGTCGACACATCCGGGAAAAGAAATTTTGAAATTTAAGCTGTTTGAAATTGTCGAAATTTGTGGATTTTTACAAAATCCTTAAAATATCCTAAATTTCGTTAATTATATTCGCTGAAACTATTTGCTAAATACTTGGCAGACTATGCTCGATACATCCGTGCAAAGAAATTTTGAAATTTAAGCTGTTTGAATTTGTCGAAATTTGGGAATTTTGACAAAAACCTTAAAAATATCCCTAATTTCGTGAATTCCAAAATCCGAAACTATGTTACAAATTCATCGCGTCATATGCCCTTTCCATTTCAGCAAAAACTTCCTCGATACGACTTGTCAATAAAAGTGTCATTTTTGACATTTTTATATTTTAATTGTAAATATCTCGAAATAGCGAAATTAGCAACAGAAACGGACATCGACACGTTACTCAGCGCATTCGACTCCATTGGGTGGCACTAACCGTCATGTCTAGTTGTGTGACACACACAGACACACACACACACAGACACACAGAAACACGAACAGACAATAGCGTCCGTATATATACTCGCCGCCCTGGGGGGCGGCGAAAAAACAATAAATTGCCCAAAACCGCCAAAAGCATATTTTTGTTTGACGTTGAAGCAAATGGTCAAAAATAGCGCCGCAGACGAAGATCTTTACCTATTTTAGGTCGATATAGAGAAATTTTTTATTTTTGGGGGTGCAGCAGGAATCTCGGCTAGAGAGGGGGGGGGGGGGGGTTACCCCCCCCCCCCCCCCGCCCAATCACAACTATGAATGCCACACAAAACTGCCACAATAACAACTACAAAACACTACTGTATCCAATCTTAGGTGGACAGCAGCCGCGACCGGGGCAAGCCTTTCCAGTTCACCATTGGCAAAGGAGAGGTCATCAAGGGATGGGACGAGGGTGTCGCCAAGGTACGGATACGGTAGCTCTTTTCTGTAGATTGCAGTCCTAGTAGTCCCCGCGCCTCCCAGGGAGAAAGATTTTGGGCGGTGGTACGTTCAACAATAAATTATTTCCCCTTCCGCGCTATTTTGTGGGAATTTTGTAACAGAATAGACAAAAATTGTAGCAGAATAGGCCAAAATTATCGACTTCAGACAAGCATTTTCTGTAGGGAAATTATGACTAGAGTTGCAATATCGTTTTGCCAAAAGCGGGCAGAAAAGTTATACGAAATTCGGGGTCTACAGAATGTGAATGAGCACGAATAGATGCAAATTTACAGTATTTTCAGCTTCGGCTGTCTATGATTTGAGGGTATTTTGCTAGTGTTTCTTTCTGCCGTGGTGTCAATCAACCAGAACATAAGTCGCATTAATTGCGGCCAAATTTTGGCCAATCGATGAGGGCACGCCAGTGCCCTCATCATTTTCCTTTGGTCCCCACAGGTGCGCCCTCCAGAGAGTCACTTCCTTAGGGGTCATTAGGCAATACTTGACCGATTGAGCTGAAACTTTAACACAAGTTGTCTCGTCCTAAGTTATAAAACGTGTAAAAAAATCAGCTCGATCGGTCACGTCGTTCTGGAGATATAGCTTGAAAACCTCCGAATTTTTACCCTATCTTGTTCATGTCGACCTCTTCTCGGCTTATTACTCGGGAACGGTAGCAGCTAGAGAACCGGGGTTGGTGTCGTTGGATAGCCCCTCACGCGGCATTTTGTGTATTAAAATTTCGCGGGATTCGGTCGAGCCGTTCAGAAGTTACAGGGGAAAGAAATTTTAAATTTTAAATTTTAAAAAAACGGACTTCTATCCCCTAAGCAGGACCATAGGGGGAGTAAAAATGTATAAGATCGCAAATCTGGATATCCACTCCTGCTCGAGATAATCTGCTCTAGAAACTGTGATGAGCACGGATCCAGGACCCAACTCACATACGCCGAGCACGCTGTGTACACTGCAGTGGAAAACGGACTCTTATCCCTTAAGGAGGACCATAGGGGGAGTAAAAATGTATAAGATCGCAACTCTGGATATCCACTCCTGCTCGAGATAATCTGCTCCAGAGACTGTGATGAGCACGGATCCGGGACCCAACTCACATACGCCGAGCACGCTGTGTACACTGCAGTGGAAAACGGACTCTTATCCCTTAAGCAGGACCATAAGGGGAGTAAAAATGTATAAGATCGCAACTCTGGATATCCACTCCTGCTCGAGATAATCTGCTCCAGAGACTGTGATGAGCACGGATCCGGGACCCAACTCACATATGCCGAGCACGCTGTGTACATTGCAAGGGAAAACGGACTTCTATCCCCTAAGCAGGACCATAGGGGGAGTAAAATTGTATAACATCGCAACTCTGGATATCCACTCCTGCTCGAGATAATCTGCTCCAGAGACTGTGATGAGCACTGATCCGGGACCCAACTCACATATGCCGAGCACGCTGTGTACATTGCAAGGGAAAACGGACTTCTATCCCCTAAGCAGGACCATAGGGGGAGTAAAATTGTATAACACCGCAACTCTGGATATCCACTCCTGCTCGAGATAATCTGCTCCAGAGACTGTGATGAGCACGGATCCAGGACCCAACTCACATATGCCGAGCACGCTGTGTACATTGCAAGGGAAAACGGACTTCTATCCCCTAAGCAGGACCATAGGGGGAGTAAAATTGTATAACATCGCAACTCTGGATATCCACTCCTGCTCGAGATAATCTGCTCCAGAGACTGTGATGAGCACTGATCCGGGACCCAACTCACATATGCCGAGCACGCTGTGTACATTGCAAGGGAAAACGGACTTCTATCCCCTAAGCAGGACCATAGGGGGAGTAAAATTGTATAACACCGCAACTCTGGATATCCACTCCTGCTCGAGATAATCTGCTCCAGAGACTGTGATGAGCACGGATCCGGGACCCAACTCAAACTGAAATATCTTTGGCTAAGCTAAACCAACGAGGTTACCCTCGCATTGCCTTGGTTGTGCGGGTTAGGTGGCACCAAATGCTGCAGTGGAGCTAACGAGTGGTCTCTACTGGTCTTGAGGCCAAACGTAGCGAGTCCAGCCAAGCTATCCAATTTGTAGATACAATGTACCTAGTACCTACCATACGAATTTGTTTTCTTCTTCTTCTGGTTTTATTTGTTCCTGGTGGACAAGGGGGAGGAGCGCAGCGTGGAGGCGAGACGCCTGGAGATGCTTGCCTTCCAGTCGAAGCTAGAGAAGACGAAGGAGAGAGAGCCCGTCTTCTTTGTGCCCGCCACCGCCATAGCGTTCGAGTTGAGCGGCTTGAAGCTGAGCAGTCTCGAGAACGACGCCGTCCTATCAGAAGAGAACCAAGTCCGGATCGCGGTACGGAGGTAGTGCGTCGTAGGCGTCTACGCAGATGAGCGGAATTTATCGCCGCCTCTGCAGAACTGGCTGTCGACTGCCCGACTGAAGCCTGATCGCATGCTGTCCGGGGGTGACGGTAGAAGGGCGCCCGTCTACTCGGCCTTCATTTGTGACGGATTCGACAAGAAGATGGACTGCGGCCGAATTCCGAAGCAGCTCATCGATATGGGAGTCGCGCTTCCAGGTCGCCGTCCACTGCAGTGTTCATGCAATGTTGGAACAAGTTACTTCCCTCCCGCCGTCGTGTGCTGTTTCAGAAGACTTCCAAGGGCCGCCCAAAGTGCTGAAGTACGCAAGGCAGAGTCAATGTTGGAACACCGAGTTCAAGGAGGCCAGAGAAATTGGCGTCGTGCTGTGCTGTTGTGCTGCTGTCGTGCTGTGCGTCGTGCTGCTGTGAAAGTGCTGTGGTCGCTTTGGGCGCCATCGAAAACGCCTTCGGACAGTTCGTCACCCTTGTCTCGAGCGTGCGGCGTCTGGAAAGTCTCGAGGTCGGCGTCCACAGTCGGCGCCCCATCGGCCGCAAGAGAATGCCCAGCTTCAACTACAAGGGTTTTCCGAAGGCTGAGTTGGTAGTACAGCTGATCGAAAGATGCAGAGAGAAACTGACCGAACTGAGATTGGGCGCTATTGGCGACGCGGTCGATTACCCCTTTTACAACGAAGACTGTTTCGGTAGCGTTGAGTGCCCGTCGCTGAAGGCGCTGACGGTCTACCACCGTGACGGCGACGCCACCAACTACGACATCTGCCGTCTCGTCGCCATCTTCCCCAACCTCTCGAAGGTCACCATTGCTTGTGTCGAAGTGGCTGACTGGGACGAGACCACCTTCCTGAGCAACGTCGCCGCAGTGGCCGAGTATCTGCGTCGGTACAAAGACGAGCCGCGATGTGTCTTGGCCGCCCAGTACAAGTACGGCTGGGGCCTCACGCTCGACAACCGTGCTGAGGCGCAGAGTAGGGCCGAGCAGTGGATGAGCGATTTGCGCGAAGAGATGGAGAGGCGTGGAGAGCTGACGATCGCTGACTTCCCCACTCCCCAGATGCAGCAGCAAGAGGAAGGGGAGTGGAACGGCGAACAGCTGCTAAGCTACGGACAGGCCAGTCTTCAGCTGTCGCTTCACTTCAGCGGACACAAAGACGGCTGCTACTATGACGAAAACGACACCTACAGCGACGACGACGATTACTGAGCATTATGAATACTGTACCGCTCAGTAAGCCTGGCCATACTTTGTACTGTGAAATTCGATTCGTGTGCTGCTTGGCTTAGTATGCCTTGTTGCAGTTCGTACGGTAAGACGTTATTTCGCCTCGTGAACTCTGGCTTGGTAAGCCTAGTGTAAGATTTTGGTCTTGTGTATTTCGTGGGGGCCTGGCGGATTTTGGATTGTGTATTTCGGTGGGCCTGGCGACAAGCGTATTCACTATACATGTAATCGCCTCTGAAAGATTTTAAAAATATGAAAAGTATATGAATTTACAGGAAAAGTCACAAATGTGAACTGGAAGGATTTTCCAACAGATTCAACATGAACTACTGATTTAAATTAAATGGATTCTATGTATGCTTCTTAGCGCTATGTACAGACCTTGCGATTCTGACGAGATCTACTGATGTAAATGGGATGCATTCGAGCGAACTTGTCGGCAACGCATGCAGATTTAGGTGTGGAAAATCCAGCGTGCGATGTCACGGGCTGCTTTGCTTTCTTGTGACTAAGAAAACGTCTAGTACAGTTCTTACTGCTTCACTATCTTACGACATTATGCAGCATAGCTCGTTTCCATACCTGTTAAAGTAACTCACCAAATTGCCCAACTCACGGTGAGTTGCGGTGAGTTGCGGTGAGTTGGTGCAAAACGGACTAGTTTTGACCATTTTGACTAGTCCGTCAAAATAACGGACTAGTCCAAGCGTATTTTGGACTAGTTCGTTTTTTCCAATTTTTGGTGTCCGTTTTTGGAGTACTCCAAATTGCCACCTGAAATGGCAAAATTACCTGTCCATGTGAAATCGACGAACTAGTTCGTCAATTTTGGCGAACTAGTCCGTCAATTTTGGCGAACTAGTCCGTCAATTTTTGGCGAACTAGTCCAGCAACGCTCTACATGGAACTAGTCCGCACATTCTTCCTCTGTGCTGACACATCCGTTTGATGTTGGTGTTGCAACACAGCGTACAGACTACTCCATACAACACGTGATAGCTCGATTGCTGTGATCACTGAATGGCGCAGTCAGACTAACCACTGACTACTCTGCAACGTAGGTACACTTTGAGTACTACTCTGCTGTTTCTTCACCTTTGTTGACAGAACAATTTTGTGATTGCGTGTTGATTCTAGTGTACGCCCCACCAGAGCACGAGGCTTGCACGAGCATGACAGCACATAGCCAGACGGACTAGTCCTATTTTCTATTTGATTGCAGCACACTTGCCAGTTGTAACACTTGGCTTGGCGCATGAAGATGGACTAGTCCAGAATATCCATTCTATCGCACAAGACAAGGCAGGATCATGCGCCCCACCAGAGCACGAGTCTTGCACGAGCATGACAGCACATAGCCAGACGGACTAGTCCAGACTTTCCATTTGATTGCAGCACACTTGCCAGTTACACTTGGCTTGGCGCATGAAGATGGACTAGTCCAGAATATCCATTCTATCGCACAAGACAAGGCAGGATCATGCGCCCCACCAGAGCACGAGGCTTGCACGAGCATGACAGCACATAGCCAGACGGACTAGTCCAGGCTTTCTATTTGATTGCAGCACACTTGCCAGTTGTAACACTTGGCTTGGCGCATGAAGATGGACTAGTCCAGAATAACCATTTTAGTGCACAAGACAAGGCAGCCAGACCACACTAGACTTGACAGGTACAGACGGAGTGGTCCAGCACGTGCAGTGTAAGAAATCTTTCTTCCGTCCAGAACCAGAAGTTGCGGCCAATATTTCTTAGACACTGGGGAACATGTGTACCATGCAAATCCACTAATCGTGCAGGGCTTCTTTGCGACTGAGATCGTGAAGATTTTTACAGGATTTCGCACTCATCGCTTGGTAATTTTTCAAAGGAATCAGCTCTCCAATGGTGGAAGAAGCCGAATTGCATGAAGTTATGGAAAACATGTTGGATTCTGTGGACAACAGTGATGAATTTGCCTCCGAGGTGCCAAATTTGTGCCAATTTCGCGCCACACAAGACTTCTGCAGCCATTAAAAACTACATTTCAGCGATCCGTGGAGCCGGAGTTGGCGGAGCAGCTCAATTCTTCCGAGCAGGCTTCCCAGGGAGTTGCTGCGCCCCACCCGCCGGGCACTTCGAAAGATCCGCCGGGTTTCCCACGCATTCCCGTTCGTCTCCCAGATTGCTGTTCTTCAGTGGTGTAGGCGGTTCTCAACTGGGACTGTCTTTCAGGGAGCTGTTCTCGGCATGGTGTACAGATCCGAGCTGCTTGTCGTGGACGCTGACCATCCCCACATGAGCGACCTCCTCAAGGAGGAGGCACGCAACTGGGTCACTTTCGTGGAGAGGGTGACTCAGCTGAAGTCTACCAGCAGCAACATCAGCGTGCAGGGCGAGATACTGGGCCTAACTCGCAAGAAGCTCATGGACGTCGACAACTACAGTGGCCCGGTCCTGGACATGTACGCACATCAGGAGGTGGGTGTCCTGGACAGGAACATTGATGCCTCATGTCACCTTTACTAGTTGTAACCCTTGTGTCCTGTCGTGGGCGTGTGCACTGATCTGTTTTGCCGATGGACTAGTCCTAGTGTTACTGCCATGTCCTGGACGTGATCGTTGATGAATATTGTCTGGCTGACTAGTCCACATTGTGATATAGGTCTTCATGGATGCCGACGGTCAGCCGCGAAAACTCTCTGTCAAGGGGGAAGAATCTTTGGCTCTGGGTGCCATCGAGAACGGTGATGCGCTGAACACCGCTGGCAGTCTCAGTGAAGAGGACAAGCTGTGCCTCGTGCGGGGTGCCATTGATGTACGTTCTGTCAAACGGACTACTCTGTATGTGTAGACCACTACAGCGCACATTTCTGCTACAGGAGCACTGGCTCTCCTTTCTGTCCACTGGCAAGAGGGTGTTCCAGAAGAACGATGAAGTGGAATGCCTGGACGGGGGCCGCTACTGGCATGGAGTGGTGAAGTCGACGCTGATCGATAGCAGCTATCGGGTCTACTACAAGCTCGCCTTCAGAGGGTGCCCCGACAATGCGGTGGGACTAGTCGAGATTTGGCTTGTCGCAGGTGTACATGCCCATGTGGACTATTGTTGCTCTTGCAGTTCCACGTGATGGACCGAGTCCGCCCAGTGCAGGTCCAGATGCCCATCCCCATCGAACAGAAGAGCAACAAAGAGAAGATGGCCATTCACAATCGACTACTCCAGAAGGCCATGACTGGAGCGACTGGGGCCGCTGGACTAGTCTGCTACGTCAGGAGGCCACATGAGCATGTCCAGGGCGTGATAGAGATGGTCGACCACAAGCTGAATGAGGTCCTGGTCTACGTCATCTGCGAGAAGAAGATGGAGTGGTTGCCGACCTGGGAGGTGGCCTGGTTCGATGGCCTGGACTGCCGGTAGGAGCTGGTTCTACTTGTTGACTACTCAGAAGCAGTGACACGACCATACTATGTGCTCCTTCTGTGCATATTGAAATGGACTACTCAAACATTAACACGCTTGAACTGTCTCCTACTGGGCAGTATCTGACAGCCTTACGGTATTAGAAATGGTGAAAAAGCTTAAAAATGTTAAAAGTATTGCGACGTTTGATTTTGAGGCAATGTTCAACAATATTCCGCATACAGTAATCAAGCGCGAACTAAATAAATTGGTAGATTTATGCTACAAGAATGCAGGCCTAAATAAGGTGATTTATGTGGGGCGCAAAGCGTATTTTGCAGACAGAGGTAACAGTACTCGAGGTATAGAGGCGGTGGAGGTCAAAAGGCTGATTTCAGAGGTAGTGGGCGAGGCGTATGCCTCATTTGCAGGAATCATATTTAGACAGAGAATGGGCGTGCCCATGGGAGGGGCCGCGGCGCCTACTTTGGCCGACTTGTGCCTCGCTCATTTGGAATACGCCTTTGTCAAGGCCAATCCACGCGACTTTATGGGATCAGACAAGCTCATTGCAAGATACATCGATGACGTTCTAGCTATTAATGGTACGGCCTTTGAGAATTTGGGTGCCAAAATCTACCCCCCTGAGTTGAAATTGGGCAAAACTGACCTTCAAAACGGCAAAATTTCTTTCCTTGACCTCGAATTTGAAATTTCTGAGGACAAACTCAAGGAGGTTTACGTTTATGACAAAACAGAAAGCTTCGACTTCCGTGTGATAAAATTTACTCATGTCACAACCAATTCCCCCAGCAATTTGTCATACGGCACGTTTTATACTCAGTTAGTACGGTACTCTAGAATATGCACTAATAAAACTGGGTTTTGGTACAAAATTCGACAGTTGCAAGAGTGTATGCTAAATCGGGGTTACTGTAATAGAAAACTGTTTAAAAACCTCTGCCGATTTTATGAAAATTATAGATTGAACATGCTGAAATACGGAATTACGTCTAGGAAAGAGTTTGTGAGGTGTACGGTAGAATTTTGTGTGGCGACGCTACAGTAGTCTTAGATGTGCAGAATATTGTCGCTACGGTAGAACGTCCAGCTCCTTATCGGCTATGCGCAGTGACCTCAAGAGCGAGAATAATTCGGACAAAGAATTAGACAATTCGCCGAAATTTGTGAATTTTCGCCGAAAATTGGTGGAATTTACGGAGGAGACCCGCAACAAGATGTCGGCCAGAGGCAAGGGAGGGAACGCGCGAGGCGGAAGAGGAGGCTCGACGTCCAAGAGAACTGCCCAAAAGCAGAGAGAAGACAAGAATAATGAAGTTCGTAGGAATAGGAATCGCAATTTATGAAACTTGTGCACAATAAATTGTCGCCTTAGTGCCAGTCATCTACTGATGAGGTCGCGCTGGCACTTCGTGGCTGAGTCTAGATCTAGCGACCGAAACTCAGCTAACGCTTGTCGTCTGTGAAGATTGTGTGCAAAATATAGAAATTAGGTAGCTAGTGATCGTGATACTTCACGTATTCAATTACGCCATGGCCCAGCACAAGCTCTACATGTGTGGCACCCTCCGCCGCCAGCAGAGGAGCAATTTGCCGACAACTATTATGCGTGGCACCAAAAAGGAGCCCACTCCAGCGGCCGTCAAGCAACTGAAGCGTGGAGAATTCCTAGTCCTGCACTCCAACTACGGTAGGCGACAGTCCATGTCTGCTGACCATTACTTACAGATGAACTAATCTGTTTAGGGGAGACCACTGCAGTCACCTGGAAGGACAACAAGGAAGTGACCTTCCTGACGTCCCAAGATAATCGCCACCACACTAACGACTTGACAGTCTGTCATCGGCGAGGGAGGACTGCGAATGGAACGTTCTACCGCCTAGAGCTGACGTATCACCCTGTCTCAGAGCAGTACGGTGGCAACTATCGCGGAGTTGACTTCATGTCAGTTTGCTATGCTGGACTAGTCCGAAATGTTTTATTACGTATATATGGACTAGTCTGCAATGTTTCATTACATACATTTGGACTAGTCTGAAACGTTTCATAACATGTATTTGGACTAGTCTGAAATGTTTTATATATGTTTGTGTGGACTAGTCTGAAATGTTTTAAAACGTATGTTTGGACTAGTCTGAAGTGTTCCATGAATGAACGTTGTTTCCAGTGACCGTCTGCTGGTGAGCCGGAAGAAGCACCACCGGTCCAGGAGGTGGTTTGTCTCGGGTGTCTTTATCCACTCGATGGATGTGATGGCGGCAAATTCCCGCATATGCTGGAGCAGGTGGAACCCAACGGAGCGCATTCCCAACCATGAGGTCAAGCGGCATCTCGCTGACAGCTTGAAAGAATTCTCCAGGGCCCTGCGCGGTCTGCCCAAGAGGCCAGAGGTACCGTCCCTCGACCACAACACCATGCCCGACCAATTCGCTGACCCACCCGAGCTCACTGGTGAGCAAATCTCCAGTCTCAGACTGGACCGGGCCGCTGGCCACTATCCAAGGCCATACTACAAACGGCGCCGCTGCATCGGCCACAAGCAGGACTGCAAAGTCGACACCTACTGTTGTGTCTGCGGAGTGTTCTTGTGTGTCAAGAAAGGATGCTTCGAGAGATTTCACGAAGAGAGACACTACCTCTTTGACGACCCCACTTTGAGTGGTCCCGTGATCCACGATGCCTCTAAGTACGTGCTCTGAGCGGTCACAGGGTCATACGCTAGGATTAGTATCCTGGACTACTCCATACTCACGTTTCTCCGTTTGGTGATATCTGTGTGGAGCGAAACTCTGTTTTATGCGAACTAGTCCGTCAATTTTGACGAACTAGTCCGTCAATTTTGGGCGAACTAGTCCGTCAAATTCGTTGTTGTGTCCGTTGAAGTTTGCGACGGACCCCAAAAATGGCATTTCGACTGGTGGAAAACAGGTAGCGGATTAGTCCAAATGACAGAGTCGCGCAGACAGACTAAACCAAATGGCAAGCCGATCACTGAACGGACCAGTCAAAACGAGATTTTTGGCCAAAAAATTTTCGAGAGTAGTCCAAAAAGCACCCAACTCACCGCAACTCACCGCAACTCACGGTGAGTTGGCCCGCCCATATATGGGCGGTGAGTTACTTTAACAGATACCCCATGACTCGCAACGATAGCTCTACATACAAATACATCTGAATGAATTGGCACCTCGAGAGTATGACAAGGATGCCGTATGATGCGCTTTAGGTAGCTCGGCTAGGAGTGAGAGTTCCATCTCTGGGTCTGTCAATGTGTTGCATGCTTCGTTCTGTGCTACGTTGTATCTCGAGTAGTAGTTACAGTATGATGTGCTTCGGCTTATTGGCAACCGCAGTGAGCGCTTCGGGCAGTGACATCGCACGCTGGATTTTCCACACCTAAATCTGCATGCGTTGCCGACAAGTTCGCTCGAATGCATCCCATTTACATCAGTAGATCTCGTCAGAATCGCAAGGTCTGTACATAGCGCTAAGAAGCATACATAGAATCCATTTAATTTAAATCAGTAGTTCATGTTGAATCTGTTGGAAAATCCTTCCAGTTCACATTTGTGACTTTTCCTGTAAATTGTAATCTAGGGTCGCAATAGCCAGTTTAGCGCAATGTGGTACATAATATACTTCCTTGAACACGCTCTAGCGGTGAGGAATACGGTATTGTATAGTGCTTATAGTGACTTTTGTAGTATTGACAGTACCAACCATTGCAGATGAGCGTGGGCCAGCGCGCCGTTCTCACCATCTCGCCCGACATGGGATACGGAGCCAAGGGTGGGTGCTACTTTGGGGGGTACCCCCCCCCCTACCCTACTGCCCCCCTATCCAGCCTGAAAGACACCCCCCCTCCCAATACGATGATTTTCGCCTGCGGCGCTATATGTAGACTGTTTTTCGTCAGAATGAAGCGTTTATGGGCATTTTACCCTATTTTTGCAAAATTTTCTTACTTTTTTGCCAAATTTTTAGGTCATTTTGACCCCCCCCCCCCCCCCTCTCCTCGGTTTTGGAACCCCCCACCCCCCCCCCCCCCTAAAATACGGATTACCCCCCCCCCCCCCTTCCCCCGAGGGGGCGCGTTACAGGTATGGGTACCCCCCCCCCCCCAAGCCACTAGTGTATCCCCACCCCCAGAAAACACTCCCAGAATTGAAAGATTTAGCGTGTTGCGCTACGTTTTGGCGATTTGAGCGAAATTGACGCGATTTTGGCGACCTTTTGTCGACAAATTTTAACAGAGCAAAAAAATTTCGCCTGCGGCGCTATTTTATAGCAATTTTGTAGCCTGAAAAGGTTAGAATCGGCAAAATTTTCGCCTGCGGCGCAAATTTTTTTATGTACTTTTGTAGCGTCTTGGTCCCCCTGTGGCCTCAAAAATTCCGCCCCCCCCCCCCTATTCCAAAATCCTGGATCCGCCACTGCGTACGTGTCGTACCATATGCAGGGACTCCTGCACGTATAGTAGTACTTTTCAGGCGTGCCCGGCGCCATTCCGCCCAACTCGACGCTGGTCTTTGACGTGGAGCTGTTGGGATTGAAGTGAAAATGCGAAAATCCGATCGAAATTAGGCGAAAAATCCGGGCAAAACTGGCAAAATTCCACCCGATTTAGGAGATATTTGTTCGTTCACTGTTGCTGTCGTTGTTTCAGCACGCTCATTTTCGAATTCTCGCTTTTAAGTGTGAAATTGAAGTGTTTCTAGGCGATTCTGAGGATTTTTTGCGATGCGATTTTAGTAAGGAATGCTTCGAAATTCGGTAACACGTGCGTTCTATGGAGTAGTTGCGCTTAAAATTCTTCTGCTTATGATAACAAAATTGCACGGCTCTTCAATCGAATGCGCCGCTATCGTTGAAATTGATTTTCGGGCACCGATTGCAAACGACAAAACACTACGAAACTTCACTGTTCAGAACGAGATTTCAAACTGAAAGCGCTAGACACACAACGGGACAACTTTAATTTCAATTGATTACTGTAACCGACGACAAATTCAAACGTTGTTTTCGGCGCGCAAACATTCGACCAATCGTCGCAATGCTTCAAGTTTAGTGGACCAATCGGCGCAATAATCGAAGGCGCCCCGCTGTGCCGGCGCCAATCGGTTGATTTGAATTTCTGTAATTTGTGGGAATTACGTGCGTTTCTTTGCTGAGAGCTAATCGAAAATACAACGAAAACCATAGTGATTCTAGTGTATTTCACAGGATTACTGGCCTCCAGCGACACGAAACAAGGCACCGCAATAGTGGAAGCCCCATAATATCACCACGGCACCCGAAAACAGCAAAATTTCACCGAAAACAACAAAATCAACAATTTTTTAACGCCTCTTCAAAACCATAGCCAAGACCTCTTCGTCCAACAAGTGTTCGTCGTCGTCCGAGCTGTTTTCCGTTAGGGAACTTCGCAGCAGGGGATATTTTTAAGGTTTTTGTCAAAATTCCCAAATTTTGACAAATTCAAACAGCTTAAATTTCAAAACTTCTTTGCACAGATGTATCGAGCATAGTCTGCCAAGTATTTAGCAAATAGTTTCAGCGAACATAATTAACGAAATTTAGGATATTTTTAAGGATTTTGTTAAAATCCACAAATTTCGACAATTTCAAACAGCTTAAATTTCAAATTTTCTTTTCACGGATGTGTCGAGCATAGTCTGCCAAGTATTTATCGAATAGTTTCAGATTTCATAATTAACGATAGTAGGGATATTTTCAAGGGTATTGTCAAAATTCCCAAGTTTTCGACAATTTCAAACAGCTTAAATTTTATAATTTCTTTACATGGTTGTGTCGGGCATAGGCTGCCAAGTATTTAGCAACTCGTTCTAAGTTTTATAATTAGCGAATTTTGGGATATTTTTAAGGTTTTTGTCAATATTCCCAAATTATGACAATTTCAAACAGCTTAAATTTCACAATGTCTTTGCGTTGACGCATTGGGCATAGTCTGTCAAGTATTTAACAAATAGTTTCTGATTTTATAATTAACAAAATTTGGGATATTTTTGTTAAGATCCTTAAATTTCGACAATTCCAAATAGCTTAAATTTAAAAATGTCTTTGCATAGTTGTGTCGGGCGTAGTCTGCCAAGTATTTAGCAAATAGTTCTAGATTTTATAATTAAACAATTTAGGTATATTTTTAAGGTTTTTGTCAGAATTTCTAAATTTCGACAATTTCAAGCAGCTTATTAGACTTCAACATACTTTGTGTGGAAGCATCGAGCACTAAGCCCAAAAGAATAGGGCGTCGTCCCATTTATACCCTTTTCAATAGGGCGTCGTCCCATTTATACCCATTTCAATAGGGCGTCGTCTCATTGAGACACTTTTATTGCACTGTGTGCCTGCGGCGAATTTTTCTGATCCATTTATGGATCAGTTGCCACAATTATAAGCGCAAAGTGTGCCTGCGGCGAATCTTCTGATCCATATGTGGATCAGGTACCACGAACAAATCCAAGACCAATTGCGGCGATACCCCACCAAATTGTCGACTAAATGTCTAGCGGCACTTCACTATCCAGTGCACATTATCGCGCACACGCTCTCAAGTTTACACTGATGCCAACGTGGTGCCACAGTTTTTAGACAAAGCTTGTTTAAGCTAAAAGAACGCAATTCTTGTTCTTGTTTTGTTAGCCCCCCCTCAAATCTGGGTCTAAAAGAAATTGAAAGGCAGAGGTACCAAACGCGCACTTACGTGCGTCAATTACTGAAATTACTGAAATTATTACTATTACTACAATTAAATAATTACTGCAAGGGGGGGGGGGGGACCACACCCCCCCCTCTGGTCATGGCCCTCAGCAAATAATTTTTCCGATTTCTGGTGACCCCCCCCCCCCCCCGGCATCCGAAATCCGGGAATAATCTGGGATTTCAGAAACTTTCTTGTCTTTTGGTAGTTTTTGGTCCTATTTTGTCCAATGGCATGTTTTTGGCCAAAATAAGGCGTTTTAGGCACATTTTTGGCCATTCTAAATTGATTCTTCTTTCCGGGTACCGGGACCCCCCCCCTCTCAAAAAATTTTCCTTAAGAAGAACCCCCCCCCCTCCCATGCCTCCGGGTGGAGTGCACCACCTATGCCGAAAGTCAGTTATCAAATCAAGATAAAATTCAAATTGAACAAGATTAGTAGACGGGGGCAGAGCCCCTCGGGGCACTCCTCCCCTCTTTCAGAAGAATTTTGGGAGTTGAATCATGCTGCCCATTGATGAACGAGACATGTCAGTGAGGCTTAGTGGCCATTCTGATCGCAAAATTAATAGCAAATTCGGAATTGTGACCCTAAAATACCCCATATTTGACATACAGCACACCTAGCTTCAGCTGAACTGACACAATCAGGTTTTCCACTTGAGGGCACGTATGGTGGCATGCAAATTCTTAAAAAATGGTCCCACACATCTCAAAACGAAAGACAACGCCAGATATGTGCTATCAGACACGTCGCAGTTTTATGATGCCCTCATGCATCATCCGATCTCTCAGATAGACGACCCAGCTTTTGCAGTGTGGGATGTCAAAAGTCTCTACACAAACATTCCTGTGACAGAGGCCTTGAACAAGTTACGGTTTTTGCTTGACAATGATGGTACACTGTTCTTGAGAACAAACCTATCGGTGGCTGCTATAATGCAGCTTACAAGTGTCGTGATTTCAAACACCACCTTCTGCTACCAGGGTACGGTCTACTTGCAAGTGAAAGGGCTGCCCATGGGAGGCAGACTGTCAGCGGCTCTGGCCAATATCTTCATGCATTCCCATGATGAGCACATTGCCCATCTTCTATCTCCTCAGGGTTTCTACTGTCGGTTTATGGATGACATATTTCTTCTGGATGATAAGCTGCGTTTAAATCATGCAGCTCTGTTGGAAAGAGCGAACTTACTCACCCCCACTATTGACTACGAATGTTCGCAACAACCGACCACCTCAGGCCACTATCTGGATCTCAGCATATCACTGAACAGGGATGGTTCGGTTCTGACTGGTATCTTCCACAAGCCGACTGATACCCACCTACAGATACCATGGTCCTCTGCAACATCCTTGAGTGCCAAGAAACAGGCATTGAGAGCCATATGTCAGAGAATGCACAAATACTGTAACAACCCCTCTAGCCTCCAGATAGAGAAGCGGGTTGTCTATGATTCTTTCAAACGGGCCAGTTTTCCAGACCGCCTGATTCGTTACTACCTTTCGAATCCTGCGACTAGACCGCCACTCTCTCCCCGGTGGGCGCACTACATCATTAGGCGAACACGAATATCTTTTCAAGCGTATTTGTGCGAAATACAATGTCGGGGTTAGAACTAAAGGGGGGCGACCGATGGCTTCTTTTTTCTCGGATCATAAGGACAAAATTCCATCATTCTTCAAACGGGACCAGGTGTATGGACTAGACTGTAGTCAATGCAATGCATTGTACATTGGCCAAACGAAAAGAGCGTTATTCGTCCGTTCCAAAGAACATCACTATAGCAAGAGCAATGCTAGGGGCGCCTGGTATCCTCATAGGACCCATAACCCAGCAGAGTGTGCGAGACCCCTCTACACGGAAAGAAACTACTTCAAACGGATTACAGCGGAGTCTTTCTTAATCAGAGCGGTAGGAGCTCGGACATGGGCAACTCCCGAGAGGAACTTGTCACCTATATGGGACACTGTCATTCCTTCGGTTAGAAAACAATTCCAGCATTTCTTGAATGTCAATCATTCTTAATCTGGATATGGATAGAGGGACACTAAGAAGTGCAGTCATATTTTGTGATTTGGTGATTTTGCGCCTGAAGATGGGACGCCATGTAGCGTTCTGAAACGTCGCGCTTATGAAGAGAATAGCTTCTGTAAGGTCTCAGTATACCCCTAGCTTCACGTCAAATTCGTGATCAGCGTCAACGAAAAGCCGGAATCGAGTACTTACACGGTAGGTGCCCTGGACAAATCCGGCAGCAAAAAATTTGAATTCAAATTTCCCACCAAAATACGCGCCGGACGAAAAAGGTTCTTGTAACAAAAACAATGCATCTTTGGATGCTCTATCACGTGAAAGTCAAAATGACACCAAAATATCTCAACTTCCCCCACTTTACACCAAAATACCGAAAATTCATCAAAATATTTGAGATTTAACCCAAAAATCTATTTCGCTCAGCCCTCTTTCTCTATTCCCCGAAAGATATTCGTAAGTACTAAAACCTCGCCAACTGTCAACGAAATCGATTATCGCAACAAGAAATGGGAAAGGTGGAACTTTTGAATTTTGACCCAAAAACCGAATTTTCGAAATATTCACCTAAAATTGGGCGATTTCGAAAAAAGTGTTCTGCTACAAAGTTGTAGAGTTCGTCGAGCTCTATCCAACGGTGTTTACCCCATCGCGATACGATAACTGTATCAAAAGTTATGCCTGCCAGAAGTTTTGCCCAGAAACCCGGTACCCAACTTTCGGCAATATTTCCCAGTTTGGGCTGCATCTGACGGAATTCATCAATGTTGTGCGCAAATTGACTATCTGAGTTACGTCAATTGCCAAAAAACTACAAGTTTTACTTCAAAAATAAAACACTTACAGCCCGGGCCGCGAACCCTATTTTTGGGTAAAAAAAAACACGGTTTTTGCTACCCGGCTCGGGCAGACCCGGACCCAGCCCGACGGCGCCCCTACCATCGGATAGCCCAATATCTTTTACATATTTGGCCCAAAGCTCGTCTCGTTCCGATCTACCAGAACACTATTCTAAGCTTCCAAAGCTCGTCGGAGGCCGAAAAACCGGGTTTTTGGCAACTTGCCAAAAATCGGGTCCCGGACGGAAGTCGAGACCTTCGATCCACACTGCGCAATCCAGAGACCTATCGAATAAAAAAAATTCGCCCCGATCGGCCAACTCTAGCCCGACTTATGAGCGTTCCAATTTACACAGAATCCGCACCATCACTATAGCACTCCTCCCTTTTGAAGGGGAGGAGTGCCAAAAATTGTTTCACAATTCTCGCAAATTCGGGCCTATTTCGTCATAATTTCACCTGCTTTCCATTCTGCAGCTTCAGCACGTAGTGGCACTCCACCTTCTGGCCCGATTTCGGAAAGGTCGAGCCTAAAAATCGCGCAAACTGCACTATTTTCGACAAAATTCTCACAATTTTTTGCAATTTCCTACCGTCTCCGTCCTTAGTGGTCTGAATGTCGACGGGCATTTTCGCGGAAAGATAGCGGCCAAAGTTTATTCTCGAAAAACTGCGCGAAAATAGCGATTTTCCTGCTGAATTTGCGGCAAAAGCAACGATTTTTCCGCTCATTTGAACAACACTCGCTTGGGTTGGAATCGCACCGGAATAGCGCTAGCGGGAGATAAACACGCAACACGCACGAAAAGTGCGCGCGCAGTTGTTATAATGAAGTTTTCTGCCAGATTTTCAGGGGACGCGGCGACGCTTCTAACTTTAGTTGCTGATGAATAAATAGAGACGGCAGGTCGCATCGTATCACTCAAGGCAATATCGCATAGTTGTTCCTGTTCAGTGTCTGGATACAATGTGTCATCTAATAGGATTCACTTGCAAGATATTCAATCCATCGAAATTTGAACTGCACACTGAAAGATCACGACGATGACGACGACAGTTTGAAAAGTGCGCTGAATCACCGCGACGACGACGACGACGACGACGACGACGACGACGACGACGACGACGACGACGACGACGACGACGACGACGACGACGACGACGACGACGACGACGACGACGACGACGACGACGACGACGACGACGACGACGACGACGACGACGACGACGACGACGACGACGACGACGACGACGACGACGACGACGACGACGACGACGACGACGACGACGACGACGACGACGACGACGACGACGACGACGACGACGACGACGACGACGACGACGACGACGACGACGACGACGACGACGACGACGACGACGACGACGACGACGACGACGACGACGACGACGACGACGACGACGACGACGACGACGACGACGACGACGACGACGACGACGACGACGACGACGACGACGACGACGATTTACCGAATGGAGTTGCAAAGTTTATGCCACGGAAACCTATTCTTGCATGAAAACAACTTGTCCATCGGCACCCAATTCTTGTCAACAACAATTATCACGGGATTGGTAAGTTCCCTCCATTGCTTCCACGGATGGGAGCTGTAGTCCCAAATCCTTATGGTGTACTGCACCGGCTTCTTGTTCTGACGAAGGGGATGCATTTGTTCCTGTTTTCTCCTGCTTGTTCAGACGTGCTGATAGATGTCAGCGCTTTTAATTCAGTTTTGGAGCGCTTTTAGAATGAAGAATACGAAGTTAAAGGCGGTTGTAGTAATTTAAAAGCGGCGAGTAGGTACATATTTGTCCTCCTTAGGGGTCAGATACCCTAAGCTAACGCGGTCTTCAAGCGCTCCAACAATGCTGCCCTAAGTCTAAGGCCTAAGCTTTAGCAAAGTACGCTTGTGTACCTGCAACTTGTAGTAGACCGAGTCGGAGTTGTTAGAGATGTAGAATCTGGCAGAATCAAAGTGTGTTTTGGTATTGAAGTTCTGGTTTGGATAGTAGAAGTCGAGTTTCTTGTGCTTGGCTGGGTAGTACGAGTCCCCTGAATCAGAGTTTAGGCTTAGGAGGAGCAGAAGTCAGTCAGCCACTAACACAATATGAGCTCGACTGTTGAAACCGAATTTTACTGTATTCGATGGTTTTATGGTAACTAACAGCGTGTCCTACTATACTATAATGAATTTTTGTATAGTAGTATGATATAGTATAGTATGTTTGTAGTATGGTATAGTGATGGCAATTTCCAAAATTTGGAAACTGGGTAAGTTACAGGTAAGTATACCCAGTTTTCGGCAAAACTGGGTAAGTACAGGTAAATTTACCCAGTTTTCGGTGAAACTGGGTAAGTACGGCCGAATAAACTGGGTAAACTGGGTAAGTAAGATGGAAAATTTTGAAACAATGGCGCTTCTGATTTAGCGCATCAATGCATCAAAATACTGCACCAACAGACTTCTGATGCAATTTTGACAAAATGGTCATTATTCACTGGTATTAGTTGCCTAGTACGGGACCACAAAATGCATGTAAACTAACCCCACAGAGGTACTGTGAACTGTGAACTGTGAACCATCTCTTCTGAGATCAGACCAACATAGGTCTAGCTGAATGCAGACCAGAGTGGCCCTGCTTGCAGCGCATTCACTGTGCTGCGACATTTCACTCTAAAATCAAACATTTTCCACTTCATAGTATAGCTATCTCTTTGGATGAGGCACATATTTCAACGCCAAAGTCTATGCGCATTCGTTTTGTGCTGGTCACTGCATGTTACATTAGACAACGCCCGCCTCATAAATGGATAATAGGCAAATTTGTCAGTGGTAGGATTGCAAAACACGGTTTACCCAGTTTCTTACCCAGTTTATTAACTGGGTAAAAACTGGGTAAGTAAAACTGGGTACCCAGTTTTCTAGCCGAAACTGCTTAGGTACGCAGCAAAACAACTGGGTAAAAGTAAAACTGGGTAAAACTGGGTACGCTGAAACGAAACTGGGTAAGTAAAAACTGGGTATACCCAGTTAAAATAAACTGGGTAAAACTGGGTAAGTACTTACCCAGTTTTCGGTTGCCATCACTAGTATGGTGTGCTATACTGTATTACAATTCAGTCCGGAATTGTAGGATTATACTATTCTGTAACACGATTCAGTCCATACCATACTACAAATAATTGTGGTATATATAATACTACTAATTAATCGTAGCTTAGAGGAACGCTGCAGATTTTAGAAGAAATCTTGGATTTTGGGCGTCATGGATAATTCATTGTACGTCTAGAGGCTGATTTTCGGCTCAGCACAACTACCTAGCAATCGTTGCCGTTACAGTGAATTTGGCATTGTGTTGAACAAGATTGAACTACTTTTGGCGAAATTGGCCGCATTCATGGCAGTTATTGGAAGTCGTATACAACAATTGAAATTGTAGTACTACACTACAATTCATTTCATGATCAGCATACTACACTACACTACGCTAAACTACAATTCATCTTGAATTGTGGTAAGCGGACACGTTGACTGGCAAACCGGCCTTTTGCGGTTTCTTCTTCGGACGGAATGTAGAACTCGAAAACGGGATCGCAGAGATTGAAGAACGGGTCGCAGTCTCCACCGCTAAATGGCGCAAATTAATCTACCGTAAACCTTTCAATAAGCGCTCCCTCTCCAATAAACGCCCCTTACAAGATCGTGTATCTCTTGAGCTCGACAGTGATCTCGTAGTGAGCCTTCTCAGCAACAGCAGCGCTGACCAGAATCGCGAGAAGCTTCCACATGTCTTCTGGTGCTCGTGTCAGTAGCGGATTTAGGGGGGGGGGGGTGGGGTTGTGCGTCCGCCCCCCCCCCCAATCGGCCAAACCGCCCCCCCCCATACCCCCCTCCCAAGAAAGAAATTTTGCGTGGTAGCCTGTTCAGAGCAAAAAATTTTTGTCTGTGGCTCTATTTTATAGCATTTTGTAACCTGACAAGCTGTGTGTGTAAAAAGTTCAACCTATACTTTGTGTCTGTCAGATCTCGGTGAAGAGTATAGTGAGTTTCATTCGCATAATTAGCCGTATCTAGAGAAGGTATCTTGAAAACATATACAACTATTAAATGCAGCTATTACCACGATACGGTTGTCTGTACAACTGATCTAAAGCTCAGTGATATCGCCGCGTTCGCTATATGGTATCGGCATGATACGACGCCGTTGATCTGAAGTTTTATACCTGTGGGAATACGCCACATCGAACAAAAAACTTGCCAACTGTTTGGTGCAGTCGTTCTCTACCAGGAATTTCGCTTGGTTGCGTATTTCTGCGTTATGACGCCTTTGTCAATTTGTAGAATTATGGCAAATTGTGGCGTATTTCTATACAATTCCACAATTGCAAACAATTTTGTTTGTGTTACAAATTATCCGCGGTCTATGCTCTTTCCATTTCTGAAGAAATTTCGCCGCTAGTCCATCAGGCGACAAAGTCAATTTTCGACATTTTTACATTTTAGTTGTAAATATCTCCAAATTGCAATCTTTCAAAACTGTAGAACCATGTCACAAATTCTTATTAGCTTACGACCTTACAATTTCTGCATTCACATTCGATTCGTCAATAAATGACGTTCTATTTTTGTCAATTTATGAAATTTTGACAAATAATTGCGTATTTCCATGAAATTCCACACTTGAAAAAAATTTCTTTTGTGCTACAAATTGTCCACGGCCTATGCTCTTTCCACTTCTGAAGAAATATCGCCGCTAGCTCATCAGGCGAAAAAGTCGATTTTCGACATTTTCGTATTTTAATTGTAAATATCTCCAAATTGCAATTTTCCAAAACTGAAAAACTATGTCACAAATTCTTACTGGCACACGACCTTTCCATTTCTGCAATTCACATTTGTCAATAAATGACGTTCTATTTTTGTCAATTTAGAAAATTTCGACAAACAATTGCGTATTTCTATCAAATTCCACATTGACAAAAAATTTCTTTTGGGTTACAAATTATCAGCGGCCCGTGCTCTTTCCATTTCTGAAGAAATTTCGCGGCTAGCTCATCTGGTGAAAAGTCGATTTTCGACATTTTTGAATTTTAATTGTGAATATCTCGAAAATGCGAAATTAGCAACAGAAACGGACATCGGATCCGTACTCAGCGACGTCGACTCTACTTGACCACATATGTCATGTATCTTACTTCGGTGGCACGGACGGACGGACGGACACACACACACACACACGCACACACATTGTCAACCGTATATATGTCACAGGCGATGGCCGTCTTCAGGCGATGGCCGTCTAGACGGCAATCGCCTGATGCGTCAGGCCGCGGCCGTCTAAACGGCAATCGCCTGATGCGTCAGGCGATGGCCGTCTTTTCTTTCTCTGTATTAGTTTCGGACACAGTATATTCCTTCCAGTTTAGGCTATGCTTAGGCTCGCCCTGCGCCCACAGTTCACAAGAGTCAGTCGGCGTCGCAGTCTGGTGGGTCGAAGCTTAGGCTTAACGCGACCGGTGACCGATTTCAGGGCGCGCGGAGCGCGCCCTGAAGTTGGTGGTCGCGCTAAGCCTCAGCTGAGACCCGCCAGGCGCGACGCCGGCCGAGTTTTAGTGCAAACTGTAAGTGGAATAAACACTCCTCCATTTACTTCACCTTCTGCTCAGGCCTGCGACAGCTTTCATTTTGAAGACGGCTGTTGACTGGTCCATCAGGCGATAGTCGTCTTTTCGAGCCGTCTTTTCCCCAAGAAGACGGCCGCGGCCTGATCGGCCAGGCGATAGCCGTCTAGACGGCTATCGCCTGAAGACGGCTAACTCGCAAAATTCAAATCTTTTTGTTTCGGCCAATGGGAAGACAAACCATCAGAGTGTCGAGAGCTATCCAATTAACTCGAGATCGTCTCTCTACGACACAAGTTGCACGAGTTAGAGCGATTTTAGCGTTAAAATTTCTAGAATGGCGTTTTCCGTGGTGCGTGTTCGCGTAGTGGAAAAATTCTTGCTGCCGCATGAAAGAACACGTCGAGAGTTTTCACCTGATGTGTCGGTCGCCGCTCTACGACGTAAGACGAGCGAGTTAGAGCCGCTTTGCGTGTTTGGACCTTCGGCTTACTGTGACTCGCGAAGTTCAAATTTTTTAGTTTCGACCAATGGGAAGACAAATGATCAGAGAGTCGAGAGCTATCCAATTAACTCAAGATCGTCTCTCTACGACACAAGTTGCACGAGTCAGAGCAATTTTAGCGTTAAAGTCTCGAGAATGGCGTTTTCCGCTGTGCGTGCTTGCGTAATTGAAAAACTTGTTGCTGCCGCATGAAAGAGCACGGCGACAGCTTTCACCTGACGTGTCGATCGCCGCTCTACGACGTAAGACGGGCGAGTTAGAGCCGTTTTGCGTTTTTGACCTTCGGGATACTGTAACTCGCGAAATTCAAATTTTTGAGTCTCGACACCGGTTATGACTAATGGTCAGTGAGTCGAGACCTATCCGTAGAGCCCAAGATCATCTCTCTACGACTTTCCAACGCCGAGATCTGAGAGCGTGACGGACGCACGGACGCACGGACGCACGCACGCACGCACGCACGCCGAGCTCTCGTGTAGTCTCGCCCGCCTGAGGGCGGGCGAAACAAGCTGTGTGTGTAAAAAGTTCAACCGATACTTTGTGTCTGTCAAATCTTGGTGAGCAGTATAGTGAACATTGTGCGCATCGTTAGCCGCATCTGGAGAAAGTGTCTTGAGAACGTGTACCTTAATAGCAAGTGCAGCTATCCCCACGATACGGTTGTCTGTACAGCTGATCTAAAGCTCAGTGATATCGCCGCGTTCGCTATATGTTATCGGCATGATACGACGCCGTTTAGCTGATGTTTCCTACCGTGTGAAACCAGTGGCGGATCCAGGATTTTGGAATGGGGGGGGGGCGGAATTTTTGAGGCCACAGGGGGGACCAACATGCTATAAAAGCACATAAAAAAATTTGCGCCGCAGGCGAAAATTTTTGCCGATTTTGGCCTATTTTGGTACAAAAATGCTTTAAAATAGCGCCGCAGGCAAAAATTTAGGCCGATTTTGGCCTATTTTGGTACAAAAGTGCTATAAAATAGCGCTGCAGGCGAAAATTTAGGCCGAATTTGGCCAAATTTGGTAAAAAAGTGCTGTAAACTAGCGCCGCAGGCGAAATTTTTTTGCTCTGGAGGTGCTGCCGCGCAATTTTTTTTTTCTCGGGAGGGGAATGGGGGGGGGGGCGGTTTGGCCGAATGGGGGGGGGCGGACGCACAACCGCCCCCCCCCCCCCCCCCTGGATCCGCTACTGTGTGAAACTGTCACATCCAACAAAAAAACTTGCCAACAGTGTGGTCCGGTCGTTCTTCATTAGGAATTCCCCTTGGCGTACGACTTCTACGTTAACATTCATGGAATACCAAAGCTTTGGCGATTTATAACAAATTGACATTTCTGTCAAGATTTGATCATTTCTGTCAAATTTAGTACTCGCAAAAATTTCTTGTATGCCACTAATTATCCGCAGTCTCTGCGCTTGCCATTTCTGAAGAAATTTCGCTGCTAGCCCATCAGACGAAAATGTCGATTTTGACATCTTTGTTAATTTAATTCTAAATATCTCGAAACTGCAATTTATTAAAACTGTAGCTTATGTCTCAAATTCTTATTGACTTACGACCTTACCATTTCTGCATTCACATTCGTCAATAAATGACGTTATATTTTTGTTAATTTGGAGAATTTTTGACAAATAATCGCGTATTTCTACTAAATTCCACATTTGCAAAAAATTTCTGTTGTGTTACAAATTATCCGCTGTCTATGCCCTTCCCATTTCCGAAGAAATTTCGCCGCTAGCCCATCAAACGAAAATGTCGATTTTGACATTTTTTTATTTTAATTCTAAATATCTCGAAATGGCAATTTACGAAAACTGGTAAACTATGTCACAAATTCTTATTGACATACGGCCTTACTATTTCTGCATTCAAATTCGTCAATAAATGACGTTCTATTTTTGTCAATTTGTGTAATTTTGACAAATAATCGCGTATTTCTATTAAATTCCACATTTACAAAAGATTTCTTTTGTGTTACAAATTATCCTCTGTCTACGCCCTTTCCACTTCTGAAGAAATTTCAATTCTAGCTCATCAGGCGAAAAAGTCGATTTTCGACATTTTGGAATTTTAATTGCGAATATCTCGAAAATGCGAAATTAGCAACACAAACGGACATCGGATCCGTACTCAGCGACCTCGACTCTACTTGACCACATATGCCACATATCTTACTTCGGTGCCACGGACGGACACACACACACGCAGACAGACAGACAGACATTGTCATCCGTATATATACACCTCAAACTGAACTGTGTACAAAACTGTACCATGTACATGTACATGGTGAACCATGTACAAAACTGAAAAACTGTGTCACAAATTCTTACTGGCTTACGACCTTTCAATTTCTGCATTCACATTCATCAATAAATGACGTTCTATTTTTGTCAGTTTATCGAATTTTGACAAATAATCGCGTATTTCTACAAAATTCCACATTTGAAAAAAATTCTTTTATGTTACAAATTGTCCGCGGCCTATGCCCTTTCCATTTCTGAAGAAATTTCGCCGCTAGATCATTAGGCGAAAAGTCGATTTTCGACATATTCGTATTTTAATCGTAAATATCTTGAAATTACCATTTTTTCGCTCGGCCTCAGCCGAGCGAACCCTATCAAGAGCTCGGCGTGCGTGCGTGTGTGCGTACGTACGTGCGTGCGTACGTACGTCACGCTCGCTTCGGGCTTAATAACTCGCTCGTCCGACGTTGTAGGATGGAGTTTGAGACATCGGCGAGTAGCCCGCGGACTCCTCTAGCCACCTGAGCAGACAAACCAAAAATAAATTTTCAAACTCGCGCGCTACAGTATCTCAAAGTGGGGTCCATTTTAAGACAAAAGTTGACCGAAGCTGGTCAAATCGCATATCAAAGTGAAGCGCTCGAGTTCCTGAGCACAAATCCGACAACAAAAAGTTTCAAAAGTTTAAACAGAGAGCTACAGTAACCAAAACGCGTCGAAAACTGGAAACGACACGCTTGCTTCGGGCTTAATAACTCGCTTGCCTGACGTCGCTGGGTTGAGTTCGACACATCGACGGGTAGCCCTCGGACTACTTTCGCCATCTGAGTGTTCAAAACTGAAATAAGTTTTCAAACTCGCGCGCTACAGTATCCCAAAGTGGGGTCCATTTTAAGACAAAAGTTGACCGACGCTAGTCAAATAGCATATCAAAGTGAAGCGCTCGAGCTCCTGAGCACGAATCCGACAACAAAAAGTTTCAAAAGTTTAAACAGAGAGCTACAGTAACTAAAACGCGTCGAAAACTGAAAACGTCACACTTGATTCATGCTTAATAACTCGCTTGTCTGACGTCGCTGGGTTGAGTTCGACACATCGACGGGTAGCCCTCGGACTACTCTCGCGAACTGTGACGTCGAAATAATAACAAGTTTTAAAAATTGCGTGCTACAGCATCCCAAAGTAATGTCCGCGAAAAGTCAAAACTTCATCGAACCTTGTCGAATCGCATATCAAAATAAAGCGCTCGACCTCAAAGTTTCAAAAGGTCAATGAGAGGGCTACAGTAACCAAAACGCGATGAAAACTGCTGATTTTGGTTTGTTATATCTTGGCACTCGTGCGTTGCAAAGCGGCGGTCTTGACATCGCTGAAGAGCTCACTGCAAGCCAACATCAAATCATGCTCACCTCACAATTAACCTGTAGTTTTGCGTTAGATTCCAGTGTCTTTTTTTAAGTTTAGTCTGAAAAGATGATTTTCTTGGTGTAAAGAATTAAACCCGAGCGATACCAATGTTGCGTAGCAAGACCTCTCCAAAAAGTGTAGTCGCGAGGAGAGTCAAAGACGCTGCACGAAACCGGAAACGGCCTTGCTACAATCTCAGTAGAAATTCAACGCTCAAAACCACTCCGCTTTTTAAAAGAGACTTGCTGAAAACTGTAGAACTGTCACAAATTCTTACTGGCACACGCCTCTTTCATTTCTGCATTCACATTTGTCAGTAAATGACGTTCAATTTTTGTCATTTTATGAAATTTCGACAAATAGTCGCGTATTTCTATCAAATTCCACATTTGCAAAAAATTTCTTTTCTGTTACAAATTATCCGCGGCCCATGCTCTTTCCATTTCTGAAGAAATTTCAATTCTAGCTCATCAGGCGAAAAAGTCGATTTTCGACATTTTGGAATTTTAATTGCGAATATCTCGAAAATGCGAAATTAGCAACACAAACGGACATCGGATCCGTACTCAGCGACCTCGACTCTACTTGACCACATATGCCACATATCTTACTTCGGTGCCACGGACGGACACACACACACACACACAGACAGACAGACAGACATTGTCATCCGTATATATACACCTCGCCGCGCTGAGGCGCGGCGAAAAAAAGGCAACAAGCTGTGTGTGTAAAAAGTTCAACCTATACTTTGTGTCTGTCAAATCTTGGTGAACAGTATAGTGAATTTCCTTCGCATAATCAGCCGCATCTAGCGAAGGTATCTTGAAAACGTGTACCACAATTCAAATGCAGCTATTACCACGATACGGTTGTCTGTACAACTGATCTAAAGCTCAGTGATATCGCCGCGTTCGCTATATGGTAT
>JASAMZ010011951.1:2500-5000 GCA_030248115.1 Linhomoeus sp. GSCO2_2
CATAGTCTGCCAAGTATTTAGCAAGCAGTTCTGGATTTTATAATTAAAGAATTTAGGTATATTTTCAAGGTTTTTGTCAGAATTTCGACAATTTCGACAATTTCAGGCAGCTTAGATTTCAACATATCTTTGTGTGGATGCATCGAGCACTAAGCCCAAAAGAATAGGGCGTCGTCCCATTTATACCCTTTTCAACAGGGCGTCGTCCCATTTATACCCTTTTCAATAGGGCGTCGTCTCATTTAGACGCTTTTATTGCACTGTGTGCCTGCGGCGAATTTCTCTGATCCATTTATGGATCAGTTGCCACAATTATAAGCGCAAAGTGTGCCTGCGGCGAATTTTCTGATCCATATGTGGATCAGGTACCACGAACAAATCCATTACCAATTGCGGCTATACCCCACCAGATTGTCGACTAAATGTCTTGCGGCACTTCACTATCCAGTGCACATTATCGCGCACACGCTCTCAAGTTTACACTGATGCCAACGTGGTGCCACAGTTTTTAGACAAAGCTTGTTTATTCGATATGTCTCGGAAATGCGCAGTGTGCATCGAAGGTCTAGACTTCCGTCCGGGACCCGATTTTTGGCAAGTTGCCAAAAACCCGGTTTTTTTGGCCTCCGACGAACTTTGGACGCTTAGAATAGTGCTCCGGTAGAACGGAGCGAGACGAGCTTTGAGCCAAATATGTAAAGACATTGGGCTATCCGACGGTAGGGGCGCCGTCGGGCTGGGTCTGGGCCTGCCCAGGCCGGGTACCAAAAACCGGGTTTTTCGACCCAAAAGTAGGGGTTTACGGTCAGGTCGTAGTTTTCTTGTTTTTAAGGCTGAACGGAAGTTGTTTGCCCCAATTGAAGAACTTGGATGGCTCTATCCAGAATCGTTTTACATGATGCGCTCAGAAGTGGGACCGGCCGGGGAATTCACTCCAAAGTTAGGCCCCAGGTTTCCGGGTAAAACCTCGCGCCGGTGTAACTTTTAATAGGGTGCCCGTATCGAGATGAGCCAAAGACCAATCGATAGAGCTCGTCGAGCTCTACAACATTGTAGTACGTTACTTCTGTCGGAACTGCCAATTTTGGGTGAAAATGTGAAAAAATCGATTTTTGGGTCAAAATTCAAAAGTTCGTCCTTTCCCATTTCTTGCTGTGCAAATCGATTTCGACAACACTAGCACAGCTTTTGAGTGTTACAAATACCTTCACTGTGGCAAAGTTTCAACTTTGGACGGCGCCAATTTTTGGGCGAAATTTCACTTTTTTCAAGAAATTTTCGGTATTTCGGTACAAAATGGGGTCAGTTGAGATATTTCGGTGTCAGTTGGACTTCCACGTGATAGAGCATCAAAAGATACGTTGTTTTTGTTATAAGCACTTTTTTCGTCCGACGCGTATTTTTGCGGGAAATTCAAATCCAAAATTTTGGTTGCCCGATTTGTCCCGGGCACCTACCGTGTAAGTACTCGATTCCGGCTTTTCGGGGATGCTGATCACGAATTGGATGTTGTCTTTTCGTTTTGAGATGTGTGGGACCATTTGTGAAGAATTTGCTTGCCACCATACGTGCCCTCAAGTGGAACACCTGGTTGTGTCAGTTCAGCTGAAGCTAGGTGTGCTGTATGTCAAATGTGGGGTATTGGAGGGTCACAATTCAGAATTTGCTATTAATTTTGCGATCAGCATGGCCACTAAGCCTCACTAACATGTCTCGTTGATCAATGCTCAGCATGATTCAACTCCCAAAATTCTTCTGAAAGAGGGGAGGAGTGCCCCGAGGGGCTCTGCCCCCGTCTACTAATCTTGTTTTCGCTAGCGACAGATTGCTGGGAGTTCGCTTCTTCTGCTCTCAACTTTCGCCATTTGTCAAGAAAACCCACCCTTCACCCGATCGCAGGACAAACTACAGTGGTTGTTCATGTTGTACATACGTGTCTAGAAACAAAGTGAATTCTGCATTCTAAGCAGTAGTTGTCTTCTCCCCATTGGCATCTTCGTATTCGCGCCCGTCGCGAACAGTTTCCTTGTCACTTGAGTAGTGGAGTCCAATGACAAGGTTGTAGGCCCAGGCTCCCAGCGCTCCACCAATCAGAGGCCCCACTATGGGAATCCAAAAGAACCACATGCCGTCGCTGGTTGGGTAGCTGTAATCAATGTGAATTGCCGAAAAGAATTCTGGTTTGCCAGTTGCTGACGTACTTCCAGTTTCTATGTTCAACCAGCTGTGATGCCAGATACTGAGGTCACTGGTACCAGGGAGGAGGGGGCACTTCATATCCTAGATCCTGGATGTCACAAACTTTTGACACTTCTGGAAAGGCCAGCAGCAGTACGTACGCATGCGCAGGAATGCAAAACCGGCCTTCAAAATTCATTAAACTGTCCCATTAGCTCACGTGAAGGTCCGCAAGCCCCATCCGGCGAGCAGCGTGAAGAGTCTGGGCCCCAGATCTCGGGCCGGGTTGATGGGAAACCCACAATTGTGCCCGTAGCACATG
>JASAMZ010011951.1:10000-22044 GCA_030248115.1 Linhomoeus sp. GSCO2_2
CATGAAGGAGATAACGCAATCATCGAATTCAGTGCACTGCAGGACAGTACAGTTAGATCTCAAGTTGTTAGACCCAGTGCCATTGTCAGTGCCTATGTTTAGAATCTCGCCAGCTCCTGTGCCTGTAAATACACAATAGATGCTTGGGCTTAGCCCATAGACAATTGGGCTTAGCCCATAGACAATTGGGTTTAGCCCATAGGACATTTCAGATAGATATTAAGCCATTCGACCCTGTGCCCCTGCCAGTGCCTATGTTTAGGATCGCGCCAGCTCATGTGCCTGTAAATACACAGTAGACCCTTGTGTTTAGCCCGTAGACATTTGTGTTTAGCCAATAGGGCATTTCAGACAGATCTCAAGCCATTCGACCCTGTGCCCCTGCCAGTGCCTGTATTTAGGCTCGCACCAGCTCCCATGCCTGTAAATACACAATAGACACTTGGGTTTAGCCCGTTGGCATTTGGGTTTAGCCCGTAGGAGATTTCAGATTTATTTAAAGACATTTGACATAGATCCAAAGCAGTTTGATGCTGTGCCCCTGCCAGTGCATGCAGTGCCTGCGAATACACTTTGGAGTCTCACAACGACAACTCTGTCATGAGTGGTGACCAGTGTGCACGTTATACCACTTTTTCAGGTCTTATACCTTACTTATACTATACCAGCCCCAAATTTCGATTGTTATACCTTACTTGTACTTATACCAGTCCAGAATTTTAGATTATACCTTACTTATACTATACCAGCGCCAAATTTTGGTTGTTATACTATACCTATAAGTATAATTATACCTGCGAATTTATACTTATACCAGACCAGTGGGTAATTTTGAACTTATACCAAGCGAACAGTGATGTTCACTTTAGGAAAACAATAACAACAGTAGCGATGTTGCACATCAACAAATTTTCTTTGGACTAATGGGCATAATTGATATGGAGTACGTTCTGAGAACACTTTGTATCTGTTTCTGAGCTTCTTCTGGTGCAATCTGTGTCTCAGAAGTAGGGTCCGATTATTCAATGTGGTGGTTTTATACCATGTTTTATACCACAAAGTATACGTTAGGTATAAAACTGTAAATTATACTATACCAAGTCGAAATATTTTCCTTATACTATACCTATACTTATACCATGGCTGATTTTGCTAATTATACCTTACTTATACCTTACTGATGTCTGATTTCGGGTGTTATACCTCACTTATACCAGGTATAAGTAAGGTATAATGGTATGAGTATAATTTGCCATGGTATAACGTGCACACTGGTGGTGACACTGTAAAGTGCTTTTGGCGCGAAATCAAATGTCAATCGCAGTGTGCGGCACCTTCTGTGCTCAGAATGTACTGGCGCAGCTGATATTTGCGAAATATTGTGGAATTTAGTCATCGGCCAAGGTCCACAATAGGAGGTGCAAAACTACATGTCTCGACGGTCAGTTTAAGCCATAGATCATCGCGATCCGTCAACTGTAGCTAGAGTTATCGTGTTGACAAACAAACAGACTCTATGCCGCTTAGTATATAGGACTAGAGCCTTTAGCCCGTAGGAGAATCTCTATGCCCATAGTGCATAGGTAATCTGCAGAGCATGAAGGAGATAATGCAATCATTGAATTCAGTGCAGCGCAGAACATTACAGTTTGATCTCAAGTCATTTGACCCTGTGCCATTGTCAGTGCCTATGATTAAGATCTCACCAGCTCCTGTGCCTGTAAATACACAATAGATGCTTGGATTTAGCCCGTAGACAATTGGATTTAGCCCATAGGACATTTCAGATAGATCTCAAGCCATTCGAGCCTGTGCCCTTGCCACTGTCTACGTTTTGGATCGCGCCAGCTCGTGTGCCTGCAAATACACAGTAGACGCTTGTGTTTAGCCCGTAGACATTTGTGTTTAGCCAATAGGGCATTTCAGACAGATCTCAAGACATCTGACACTGTGCCCCTGCCAGTGCCTACATTTAGGCTCGCGCCAGCTCCTGTGCCTGTAAATACACAATAGACGATTGGGTTTAGCCCGTAGACATTTGGGTTTGTTAGTAGACATTTGGGTTTGGCCCGTAGGAGATTTCAGATAGATCTAAAGACATTTGACATAGATCAAAAGCAGTTTGATACTGTGCCCCTGCCAGTGCATGCAGTGCCTGCAAATACACTTTGAAGTCTCACAACTACAGCTCTTTAGTGAATGGTGACACTGTAGAGTGCTTTTGGCGTGAAATCAAAGGTCAGTCACAGCGTGTGGTGCTTTCTGTGCTCAGAATGTACTGGTGCAGCCGATATTTGCAAAATATTGTGGAATTTAGGCATCGGTCAAACTTCTCAAATAGGAGGTGCAAAACTACAGTGTATGACGGTCAGTTTAAGCTATAGATCATCGCGATCCGACAACTGTGGCTAGAGTTATGGAAAAGACAGATCCACAGACAAACAGACGGACAGAGTTTTGCCGCTTAGTATATAGGACTAGAGCCTTTAGCCCATAGGAGAATCTCCATGGTCAATAGCATATGGGTAATCTGCAGAGCATGAAGGAGATAATGCAATCATCAAATTCAGTGCACTGCAGGGCACTACAGTTAGATCTCAGGTCGTTAGACCCTGTGGCATTGTCAGTGCCTATGTTTAGGATCTCGCCAGCTCCCGTGCCTGTAAATACACAATAGGTGCTTGGGTTTAGCCTGTAGTCACTTGGGTTTTGCCCGTAGAACACTTCAGATAGATCTAAAGACATTTGACATTGTGCCCCTGCCAATGCCTACATTTAGGTGCACGACAGCTCCCGTGCCTGTAAATACACAATAGACGCTTGGGTTTAGTCCATAGACATTTGGGTTTAGCCCGTAGGAGATTTCAGATAGATCTAAAGACATTTGACACTGTGCCCCTGCCAGTGCCTGCATTTATGCTCGCACCAGCTCCCGTGCCTGTAAATCACAATAGACGCTTGGGTTTATCCCATAGACATTTGGGTTTAGCCCGTAGGAGATTTCAGGTAGATCTAAAGACATTTGACACTGTGCCCCTGCTGGTGCCTGCATTTATAATCGCACCAGCTGCCGTGCCTGTAAATACACAATAGATAGTTAGGTTTAGCCCGTAGACATTTGGGTTTAGCCCGTAGAAGATTTCAGATAGATCTAAAGACATTTGACATAGATCCAAAGCAGTTTGATGCTGTGCCCCTGCCAGTGCATGCAGTGCCTGCGAATACACTTTGGAGTCACAACGACAACTCTGTCATGAATGGTGACACTGTAAAGAACTTTTGTCGTGAAATCAAACGCCTATTACATCGTGTGTTATTTTCTGTGGTCAGAATGTACTGATGCAGTCGATATTTTCGAAATAATTTGGAATTTAGTCATTGGTCAAAGTTCTAAAAGTAAAGATGCAAAACCGCGTGTTCAGACGGTCAGTTTAAGCTATAGATCATCGCGATCCGTCAACTGTAGTGAGCGCTAGAGCGTTCACAGACAAACAAACAGATGGACACAGCTAGGCCGCTTAGTATATAGGAGGACTAGAGCCTTTAGCCCGTGGGAGAATCTCTATGGTCAATTGCTATGGGTAATCTGCAGAGCATGAAGGAGGTAACGCAATCACCAAATTCAGTGACCGCAGGCCACTATAGTTGGATTTCAAGTAATTAGACCCTGTGCCCCCGCCAGTGCCTGTAAATACGCAACAGACACTTGGGTTTAGCCCATTGACAATTGGGTTTAGCCCGTAGAACATTTCAGATAGATCTCAAGTCATTCGACCTTGTGCCTCTGTCTCAAGTCATTCGACCTTGTGCCAGTGCCTACATTTAGTATCGTACCATCTCCCGTGCCTGTAAATAGACAGTAGATGCTTGGGTTTAGCCCATAGATATTTGGCTTTAGCCCGTAGGAGATTTCAGATAGATCTAAAGTCATTTGACATAGATACAGAGTAGTTTGATACTGTGCCCCTGCCAGTGCACGCACTGCCTGCGAATACACTTTGGAGTCTCACAACGACAACTCTTTAGTGAATGGTGACACTGCAAAGTGCTTCTGGCGCGAAATCAAACGTCAGTCACAGCGTGTGTCGCCTTCTGTGCTCAGAATGTACTGGCCCAGCCAATATTTGCGAAATATTGTGGAATTTAGGCATCGGTCAAAGTTCTAAATGCAAAGATGCAAAACCGCGTGTTATGACGGTCAGTTTAAGCTATAGATCATCGCGATCCGTCAACTGTAGCGAGCGCTAGAGCGTTCACAGACAAACAAACGGACACACCTTTGCCGCTTAGTATAATGGACTAGAGCCTTTAGCCCGTAGGAGAATCTCTATGGTCAATGGTGTTGGGTTCAGCCCATAGACAATTGTGTTTAGCCCATAGGACATTTCAGATAGATCTCAAGTCATTCGACCCTGTGCCACAGCCAGTGCCTACATTTAGGATCGCACCAGCTCCCGTGCCTGTAAATACACAATAAACACTTGGGTTTAGCATGTAGACAATTGGGTTTAGCCCATAGGACATTTCAGATAGATCTCAAGCCATCTGACACTGTGCCCCTGCCAGCGCCTACATTTAGGCTCGCACCAGCTCCCGTGCCTGCAAATACACAATAGACACTTGGCTTTAGCCCATAGACATTTGAATTTAGCCCATATGAGATTTCAGATAGATCTAAAGACATTTGACATAGATCCAGAATAGTTTGATGCTGTGTCCCTGCCAGTGCATGCAGTGCCTGCGAATACACTTAGGAGTCTCACAACAACAACTCTTTGGTGATCGGTGACACTGTAAAGCGCTTTTGGCGCAAAATCAAATGTCAGTCACAGCGTATGGTGCCTTCTGTGCTCAGAATGTACAGGCGCAGTCGATATTTTCGAAATATTTTGGAATTTAGACATCGACATACGTCAACAAACCTTCATGCACAACTACATGCTATGACGGTCAGTTTAAGCCATAGATCATCGCGATCCGTCAACTGTGTCTAGAGTTATGGCGTCCACAGACCCACAAACAAACAAACAGACTCTTGCCGCTTAGTATATAGGACTAGAGTGTTTAGCCCGTAGGTAATACTCCATTGTCAAAAGAGGACTGTCGTTAGCCAATCTCCGATGGTTGAAACATGCAGTAACACATGGCGCGCCACCACTGGTCGCAAGACACAGTGACCCATGGTGAGCCATCACTGGTCGCAAGACACAGAGACTGATGGCGCACCACCACTGGTCACAAGACACAGAGACCCATGGCACGCCACCACTGGTCGCAAGACACAGAGACCCTTGGCGCGCCACCACTGGTCGCAAGACTCAGCCCATAGCTGATTTCAGATAGATCTGAAGTCTTTTGACACAGTGCCCCTGCCAGTGCCCGCATTTACCATTGCACCTGTTCCCACTCTTGAATTCAATGCATGATGACTGACTTTAGCCCATAGCTGATTTCAGATAGATCTGAAGTCGTTTGACACAGTGCCCCTGCCACCGCCCGCATTTACCATCGCGCCTGTTCCACTGCCTCGGAATACACGTCAGAGTCGTACAGCTACAACTCTTTAGTGAATGATGACCCAAAAATGCAAAATTTCCACAAAACTGGCCCCCAGGCACTCTTTAGTGCTCTGAATGCACTGTGCAGTCGATATTTTCATGATTTTTGTAGAATTTAGTAATCAGCCAAAGTCCACAATAGGAGATGCACAACTACAGAGAATGGCGGTTCTTTTGATGTATAGATCATCGCGATCCGTCAACTGGGTCAAGAGTTATCGTGGTAACAAACAAACAGACAAACAGACAAACAGAGTCCACGCCGCTTAGTATATAGGATGCGACAAATGAATTCGTGGCACGGGGAAACCGTTCCGTGGCATATTGGCGGCCTTTCGTATGTGACGAACGGATTCCACTCGTTCTTTGCAGCCACTACGCTTTCATTCAAGTTTCGAACATGCTGTTTCCTGCGGCGGCCAGTTTTTTCCGCGATTGCCAATCGCCCTCTTCTCTTTCTTCCTATAGATGTATAGCACCCCAAAATCTGTTGACGGGCCTTGGAAAGCGCTGGCGCCATGAACACATCATTGGTCATTTGAGTTGTCCGACCGGTCGGCCGCACGCATACAGACCTCAAACGGCGGCGTTTTTCAAGGGCATTCCTTTCGCTTGAATTGACTTAACTCTTTGTGAACCATTCGACGCAGTTGAACATGTGACTTGCTCTGTTGAATTTCCTTATGAAGGAGTCTCAATGTCAAATCTTATCATTAGAACGCATATTAGGCAAATTAATCAGCTAAAGATTAATGACGTCCATATTGAATAGTCGCGCCAATGCACAAAAGAGTTAATGCCATGATTCCGCACGTTCCCTTTGCTTTGCCGCCGCCGCACACGAAATTCTGACGATTTCGCGTGCGAGCTTGGTGATTTTGCGTTACACACGTGTTCCTCAGATGCGTAAACCGCAGTTACTGTAAAGGAGCATTGACTACAAGTGATACGTGACACTCCTTGAGTGTCAGATAGGCACTCCGCGTGATTGTTTTAGCAGACGGGGGCACAGAAACTCCAACAAGTGTTGCATTCCCGTTAAATTTGTTTGTTCCCAATTTTTCAGTGTAGAACTAGGGTCTATAGCCCGGGGTGGGCCTAAGCAGATGCCATACACTTAGAGGCCGATGTGGCGCAAGTGACGCGTCAGAGCAGGCTGTACTGACGACGATGAGCGCAGGCTGCCCTGACCGCTGACTGTCTATAGCCACTCACAAAGTAGAATGCCAGCGGCGCCCCAATTGTACAGGCGCGCCTTATCTACGCTACACAGCGGGGGATCCCCCGCTGGGGTGGACGGGCTGGACGGCGTCGGTGGACGGCGTAGTGGTGCAGTGCGATGCTCCTACATATAACTCGGTTCGTTTGCGCGTGCGTAGACGCCTTTCTCAGCGCGTCTTATATGGACGGCGTACTGTAGGCGCAGCAAAATCAATGGCGGACGGTATTTTCGGAATTTCGCGAAATTTTACAGAGTGTGATTATTCGGCCAAAATCAGCCTAAATGCACCGCAAATCGCTAAACAAACGCCGGGTTCGCGTTCTGCGGCGTCAGAAAGCCCAGACACAACTGTCAATGCAATTTTGAAAATTCGACACCGGGACCTATTTTTTCGCTCGGCCTCAGCCGAGCGAACCCTATCAAGAGCTCGGCGTGCGTACGTGCGTACGTGCGTGCGTACGTACGTACGTACGTACGTCACGCTCGCTTCGGGCTTAATAACTCGCTCGTCCGACGTCGTAGGAAGGAGTTTGAGACATCGGCGAGTAGCCCGCGGACTCCTCTAGCCACCTGAGTAGTCAAACGAAAAATAAGTTTTCAAACTCGCGCGCTACAGTATCCCAAAGTGGGGCCCATTTTAAGACAAAAGTTGACCGAAGCTAGTCAAATCGCATATCAAAGTGAAGCGCTCGAGCTCCTGAGCACGAATCCGACAACAAAAAGTTTCAAAAGTTTAAACAGAGAGCTACAGTAACCAAAACGATTCGAAAACTGGAAACGACACGCTTGCTTCGGGCTTAATAACTCGCTTGTCTGACGTCGCTGGGTTGAGTTCGACACATCGACGGGTAGCCCTCGGACTACTCTCGCCATCTGAGTGTTCAATACTGAAATAAGTTTTAAAACTCGCGCGCTACAGTATCCCAAAGTGAGGTCCATTCTAAGACAAAAGTTGACCGAAGCTAGTCAAATCGTATATCAAAGTGAAGCGCTCCAGCTCCTGAGCACGAATCCGACAACAAAAAGTTTTAAAAGTTTAAACAGAGAGCTACAGTAACCAAAACGCGATGAAAACTGCATATTTTGGTTTGTTATATCTTGGCACTCGTGCGTTGCAGAGCGGCGGTCTTGAGTCAAGACTCTTGACATCGCTGAAGAGCTCACTGCAAGCCAACATCAAATCATGCTCACAATTAACCTGTAGTTTTGCGTTAGATTCCAGTGTCTTTTTTTAAATTTAGTCTGAAAAGACGATTTTCTTGGTGTAAAGAATTAAACCCGAGCGATACCAATGTTGCGTAGCAAGACCACTCCAAAAAGTGTAGTCGCGAGGAGAGTCAAAGACGCTGCGCGAGACCGGAAAAGGCCTTGCTACAATCTCAGTAAAAATTCAAAGCTCAAAACCACTCCGCTTTTTAAAAGAGACTTGTTTGGCCGGCCGGGTGCCGAAAGCAGGGTAAAGGCTTCCAAAATCGCAAAGCAAACAACGGATTCGTGTTCAGCGTCGTCGGAAACCCCCGAAACAAGTGAAAACACAATTTCGAAAATTTGACCCCGGGATTCAAAAATTCGGCGCGGCCGGGGTGCGGTGCCTCAAAATGGTCAAGACAGTTCGTCTAGACCAACTTTTGACGCTCAACACGTTGCAATGGCCAATTTGCCGCTAAAAGGACGCTTTCCGGCCCAAAAATCCATTCAAAGTCGAAAATCTGAATTTTCCGCTCGAGACCCAGGACTTTTGCCACCGCGGATCTCCCGAACGGCAAGACCGATCTCGGCGATTTTGGTGCCAAACGAAAGGTCATACAATTGTCTAGGCCGGATCGAAGAGTTTGCGAGAATCCACCGCAGCAAACCCGAGTTACGATTTTTTAAATGTCGGCAAAAATTTTAAATTTTGAATCTTCCACTGTACCGGGTGGTCCAAAAAAAAGTGGCACCCTTTGAGCGCCCACAACTTGGTCATACGGTAACCGATCGCGTTGAAATTTTGCACGTTTATTCCCATCTACAGTACCAAAAGGTACACCGAATTTCATCCAATTTGAATAGACAGAGCTGGAGTTGTGGCTCTGTGAATTTTAAAGTACTGCGGAAATTGAAGCAACAAGTTGAACATTCGACCTTCCATAACTCTTGCGTGGGTTAAGCGAGCAAGGTCAAATTTTTACCAGATATACTCTAATAGGTTTCCTACCTGACGACCATGTTAAAACCAAACAGTTTTAAAAGTTACGGGAATGCGGCGCCATGTAACTCAAAAGCGCGGTCTGCGGCTGGCGCTCGACCTGGGTTTTCATGCAGCATTTTCGTAAGTTTCAAAACTGTTTGGTTTTGACATGGTCGTCAGGTAGGAAACCTATTAGAGTATATCTGGTAAAAATTTGACCTTGCTCACTTAACCCACGCAAGAGTTATGGAAGGTCGAATAATTCCGCAGTACTTTGAACTTCACAGAGCCATAACTCCAGTTCTGTCTACTCAAATTGGATGAAATTTGGTGTACCTATTGGTACTGTAGATGGGAGTAAACCTGCAGAATTTCAGTGCGATCGGTCATCGTACGACCAAGTTGTGGGAGCTCAAAGGGTGCCACTTTTTTTTGGACCACCCGGTACTCCCGCGTCTGACCACCTAGGGAGCCCATTCCAGTCTGGTTCTGAAGAGCGTCGACGGAGCTACAACATATCCAAAAATTACCAAATTCGATCCACTTTTGCGAAAGTTATGGCGTGAATATTTTTTTTCTTAGCAAAAATTTGAATTTTTGAATTTTCGCAAAATTCTTCCACGGCCGAAATTTTTTCACCCCCCGAGCACGCTGCGCGTCGTCATAAGCTATCTTTTAAAAAAAAATTGGCTCCCTAGGTGCTTCGTAGCGAGCGCTAGCCCCGAAGGTGTTAACTGTGGGCTTTTACCGCTCCTATAGCACTCCTTCGCTTTTCAAGCGGCGGAGTGCCAACAAGCTTAGAGTAAAAACTGGGTACCCGATGATGGTTGATTGGCATTGCATAGTGTTTTGTGCATTTGAGGAGTATATTCCATAGTGTGTCAGAATAGAAAGTTGAGCATTTCTTTGGGGAGTTTCGCCGCAGTTACCTCGAGTTTCCAAATACAGATTGTGCCATAATTGGGCAATCGATGCCTGTAAGGCGCATTGGTGGGTACTGATCCATAAATGGATCAGGAATGTTCGCCGCAGGTTCGCTTTTGGAATGAAGAGGGTCTAAATGGGACGACGCCCTTTTCTTTTGGGTCAGAAATGTGGACGGTTACGGTACCGTAGCTGTAGATTGCAGAGCCGCACAGTAATCACAATTGCCACATTCAGTTTTAGATCGAATATATAGCAAAAACAAACGTTGCCGGACACATCCATGGAAAAACCTTGCTGAATACAAACCATTTGAAAATGTCAAAACTTGCCATATTAGACAAAACCTTAAAAATATCCCCAATTTCTTGAATTCTAAAATCTGAAACTACTTGCTAAATACTTGGTAGACTATGCTCGATAAATCCCTGCAAAGAAATTTTAAAATTTAAGCTGTTTTAAATTGTCGAAATTTGGGAATATTGACAATACCCTTGAAAATATCCCTAATTTCGTTAATTATAAAATCTGAAACTATTTGCTAAATACTTGACCTACTATGCCCAATACATCAACGCAAAGAAATCGTTAAATTTAAGCCGTTTGAAATTGTCGAAATTTGAAAATTTTGACAAAACCCTTGAAAATATTCCTAATTTCGTTGATTATAAAATTTAAAACTATTTGCTAAATACCTGGCAGACTGTGCTCGATACATCGGTGCAAAGAAGTTTTTAAATTTAAGCCGTTTGAATTTGTCAAAATTTGGGATTTTTGACTAAACCCTTGAAAATATCCCTAATTTCGTTAATTATAAAATTTGAAACTATTTACTAAATACTTGGCAGACTATGCTCGATACATCGGTGTAAAGAAGTTTTAAAATTTAAGCCGTTTGAAATTGTCGAAATTTGGGAATTTTGACAAAACCCTTGAAAATATCACTAATTTTGTTAATTATAATCTCTGAAACTATTTGCTAAACACTTGGCAGACAATGCTCGACACATCGGTGGAAAGAAGTTTTGAAATTTAAGCTGTTTGAAATTGTCGAAATTTGGGAATTTTGACAAAACCCTTGAAAATATCCCTAATTTCGTGAATTATAAAATCCGAAACTATGTCACAAATTCATCGCGTCTTATGCCCTTTCTATTTCAGCAAAAACTTTGCCGATACGACTTGTCAATAAAAGTGTCATTTTTAAAAATTTCGTATTTTAATTGTATCTCGAAATAGCGAAATTAGCAACAGAAACGGACAACGGCACGTTACTCAGCGCATTCGACTCCATCGGGTGGCACTAACCGTCATGTCTAGTTGTTCCGGACACACACACGGACACACGGACACACGGACACACGGACACACAAACAGACATTAGCGTCCGTATATATACTCGCCGCCCTGGGGGGCGGCGAAAAAACCGCCCACGCTTATAACAGCTTGCATTCTCTCTAGTACCGCTTCAACCGCACTTGCTACTCTTATCTACAGTGCGCAATCTCAGGAGGTATTCCCTTACTTTTGCACGCGTGTTGGAGAGTACCTACCCTTATGGTTGTGTGTCGGTTGTTATGCAACTTTTTCGTTCGTCCGTGCCTCGCGTGCCACCCACCATTTCGTACAATGTTTTCGGTGCCAAAATTCATCTGGCGTCGGAAATTGCGCACATGTGAGGCAGTTCGGCAAAATTTATAGGCTCCGAAAGACACGTTAGTCACCTTTTATTGGGCCCTGCCCCTTCCCGCCGCTGTGCCAAATTGGATGGCTTCCAGCTGTGTTTTCCCACTGAGTAGTCCAGTCTTTTGAGCGCATATGCTGTGTACAAGTGCAGCGTAGCACTCTGTGAACATACGAGTGGCCAGACGCAGTCACTGTCCACTAAAGAGCCTTGTTTGCCAGGCACTTTGGCGTCTGGAGAACCCCTTTGTATTGTCCTCTTACTTCTAAAGCCGTCTTAGAAAGTGGAGTGGAAAGAGGAATGAAAAGGTCTGCTCTGCTGGCCAGTCACTGACTCAAGTTGGACAAACGGGGACAGGTTGCTGAGTGAACTTCTTAGGAAGTTTGTTGCGCAGGTCACAACATTTTCAGAATACTGTCAGGAAATGGTATTAGGCGTGCGTTGAACTAAAGCCTTACTTGACGAATTTAGATTGGTTATGCAGGT
>JASAMZ010011953.1:0-17839 GCA_030248115.1 Linhomoeus sp. GSCO2_2
TTATGTACTTCGTTCAGTTACGTATCTCCGAAGCCTGTATTTGCTTAATTGCGATCCAAAATGTATCAGAGTTACTAAAAATAGTGACGCAGGCGAAAATTTTTTTCCAATTTTGGGAAATTTTCATTATTCTTGAGGGATGAGGTTGTAACAAGAGTTTCTTGTTGTTGGGGTCGGCTTGGGGGGGGGGGGGGTAATGAGAATATCGTTGTCTGAAGCGATTGGAGGGGGGGGGGGGGTGGGCGGTTGGTGGAATCGATTCTTCCAAATCAATTGGCGGTCTCATTATCCATACTGCAGCAATACCACGTGGTGATCACCAAGCCCATGGACTTGGGCACGATCGAGAAGCGCCTCAAGTACTGCTACTACTTCTGCTCCGCCGACTGCCTCAAGGTTCGACGCATTGGATCGCTTCCCCGATTACTGTATTGATGGAATTTGAACGTTCAAACGTGGATTTCAAGCCATCGAGCTGGTGTTCGCCAACTGCTACACCGTCAACCCGCCCGACAGCGACGTCTACTGCATGGCCAAGAACCTCGAGAACATCTACAAGGGCGGTCTAGAGCCTCCCCAAACCGCCGAGGGTATGGTGGGGCAGAGGGCAGGTCGTCGAGCGGCCGGTTTGATCGTGAAAATGATCCCGGACGGCGGATCGCCGGCCGGGCCGTCGTGATCGTGGGCCAGCCGGGCACGGGTCCGTCAACAAAGCTCAAAATTTGAATTTTCAAACGAGAAACCCTTTGGAAATTCAAATTTTCGCAAACTGTAGGCAAGACGGCGCTGGCCATGGGCATGGCGCAGGCTCTGGGCAGCGACACTCCCTTTCAAAACCTGTCGGCGAGCGAGGTCTTCTCGGTGGAGATGTCGAAGACGGAGGCGCTCACGCAGGCCTTTCGCAAATCCATCGGAGTTCGGATCAAAGAAGAGACGGAGGTGCTTGATCGAAGCAATGGTTGTTACTGGCGGGTTTGATTGAGTTTGAGCTTTGATAGGGCCCAGATTTTTTTCACAACAATGTAGCACTAAGGGTGCCTACAAAAACTGTACGGACAGAATTTTGAATTTCGCTTCCAAACAATTTTTGGGCACAATTTTTCAAAGCTCGCCACAGCGGGCTAGACAGCTTTTTCCGATCGGGTCGGTTCAGCCACCATTCGATTCGTCTTGTCGAGAGCATTCGTTTGCACTCCTTACTCGTCGAGAAAGTCCAAAGGACGAGGAGTTATGGGCAAGAAACCAAAAATTCACAATTTCGGAAATTTCGAAATATCCGACCCGCGGCCACGTTTTTGGTGGCAACTCTCGCGTGCCTGCACGGATCGGGCTGGAACCACTTGCATTCGAAAGAGGACACAATTCCGCATCGCTAATATGTCATCAGAAAAATTTTATCTCTTCTCTAGCGTGAGCTAGAAAATAAAGTTTGACGGAGCGGAAATCGGCAAAAATGGCGCCAATTTCAAACTTCGTCCGATTTCTCCGCCGACTGCGACATTGAGACTGGTTGTCTATACAGCGTTCGAAAGCAAACATATTGGTGTATAAGTGTGCAAAATTTTGTCAAGATCGGTGCAGGTACGCACGAGAAACAGCGCGTCGAATTAAGTGGCGCCCATCATATTTTCGCCCTTCTGCTGCGTTTCGGCCCTCCCCCCCCCCCCCCCCCCTGCCCTCTACCCTTCCTATCCCCACCTATCCAACAGGTCCACGGGCATTCCGTGGGGGCTCAATTGTTCCGTTCACCTGATCTTCTCCATCCCTCTGTTGGTGGCCATGACCACTATGGGGGCCATGGGCGACTCCAGGGCTCGATTGATGAAGGAGAAACACTCCAGGTCCAGCATGTGCACCTCGTCCACAAACAGTACCTGAGTGGGAGGGAGTAGGTGTGGGGGTAGGGTAGGAAATCCCACCACCCTCAACATTTTGATTTCACTCAGAACTGAATGCGCGTTAGGGACGCAAAATTGATATTCGAGGCGGGATGGCCCAACTTCAATGTGGGGAGAGGGAGTTCATACTGTTCAATAGGTACTTCCTTTTTCGGCTCGGGCATGAGGAGAACCCCCCCCCCCCCCAAGTCCTCCACTCCCCCTAAAAACTGTCCCCTCCACTGTCCAATTTCTCATGCTGGTCATGTCAGACTATCTATTACAAGTCTCCGCTTTCCTCTTTCTCTCTCACCCCGGTGACGACGTCAGCCTTTCCTTCCTCCTTCCACTCGGAGACCTTCTTGTCGATCTGCTCCCTCACCTCCGCCTTGATCTCGCCCGTGTCTCCTGCCGTGCCATCGATTATACTCGGAACAATAGATTTTTTATTGATTCTTTATAGATCAACCAATCACCACTGAAGAGGGCCATGAACCCCTGGGTGCGCGAGTTGATGACGTCGATCTCGTGCAGAGAGACGGTGTGCACCTGCTCCTTGCGCTTCTGGATCTCGCCCTCGGGACAGGACACGAACTTCACCGTAGCACCTGCGAGAGTGAGAGAGCAGGCAAAATACTGGGGGAAAGTGTAGGTACACAGAGGAAGTGTCACCCCCTACCACTAGCAGGACAAGGGCAATTGTCTAGTTGGGCAAATCGAACCTGGACATCTACAGGGTGTGATAACGTCGAGTAACTGCAATAAGCACCCACAGAAAGGAGTGCTTATCTCCCCTTCCACAATTTTAAAATTGATTCCACCCACCAGTCGCGTCATAATCCTTCGATCTCGTGTAGGCTCTGCCCAGTCGCGTGATTTTTCCCGAGCCCTTGTCGATCTGTACCACGTCTCCCGCTTTGATGTCCTCTTTCATCACCTGATTGTGATAGTGTTTTACGTTCTAACGACGTGATCGATTCGGAATCTCGTAATCCAATCACCAGCCACCTGCTCTATCATTTTGCCCCCGAGTTCGTAGATCGTCTCCATGTCTACCGTCTTCATGGTCAACTTGCCCACGCGTGTACCGCCGCCGTCGGCGGGCCGATCGATTTCAACCGACACTACCTCGCCCTCGAGTACCTAAATAGTGAGCCAGTGATCGGTGGCCTGGTGGCCAATCAGTCAGCTATCGATTGGACCAACCACGAGTGACATAAAACTGTCAGGAACTACTACCCAATCAGTCATACCACCAAAATGATCAGTCATCGATTGATGATGAATTATTGATGGATACGTGCTGTCAGCAATCACAACTGGCCAATTTATGGAACCACCTCAGTCCAATCGCTGTAAGAAATAATCAGGGACCTATCAAAGCTCAAACTCAATGATTTCCTGCCAATAACAATCACTGCTTCGATCAAGCACCTCGGTCTCTTCTTTGATCCGAACTCCGATGGATTTGCGAAAGGCCTGCGTGAGCGCCTCCGTCTTCGACATCTCCACCGAGAACACCTCGCTCGCCGACAGGTTTTGGAAGGGCGTGTCGCTGCCCAGCGCCTGCGCCATGCCCATGGCCAGCGCCGTCTTGCCTACAGTATGCGAAAATTTGAATTTCCAAAGGGTTTCTCGTTTGAAAATTCAAATTTTGAGCTTTGTTGACGGACCCGTGCCCGGCTGGCCCACGATCACGACGGCCCGGCCGGCGATCCGCCCGTCCCGGATCATTTTCACGATCAAACCGGCCGCTCGACGACCTGCCCTCTGCCCCACCATACCCTCGGCGGTTTGGGGAGGCTCTAGACTGCCCCCGGGCCCCAGACCCAGACCCCGGATGTGGGAATGGGCCCCCACCCGCTCGACCTTGAGCACGTCGCGAATCTCCACCCCGTCTATCGTCGCCATGGGTGTTTTGTGTGCGATTAGAGTAGAGTTCTGGATTACGCAAATTGTTTCGAATTGAGCGCGGATTTTGAAGTTGCAGGATTTTATACTGCCGTACTACCATCGACGGGCAGCGTCTAGAGGTGCCAGTGCAAATTATTGCGCCAAAGAAATGCGTAAAATAGTGCTTCACTGCAAGAAGCGAGCGAAACGGAATGGTTTACGCCTGATTTTCGCACGAGTTTCGTCGCGCGGAGTAGTAATCCGAGAAGAAATAACCCGCCGATTTAGCGGCCGAGGACTTGCGTTTTTGGTCATTCTGCTACGGGACTTTGCGGAGAAACGAAATTGTGAATTCTTGCGAACGTGTTGAAATTTGTCCTCCATTGAAATCACAAGGAACAACAATTGCACCGCACAACAGCGCGCTATATACACGAGGGCATTCCGCGTCATTTCTCAGTTAGGCAGGTGCGGTCCCCTTCGGAAATTCGCGAGCGAATTCGAGTTCGGAATCATGGGATCTCCTGCGAATCTCGTCGAAAAGGGTGCTGAGGAGGATCTGGGACGTGAGGCCGAAGGGTGAGGGATTTTTCTAGCGATTCGCGTGAAATTCCCGTGGTTGCTTCGGCCGCGAAGCCGATTCGGAAGTCGGCCACGCCCTCCCGCGGCGGCCATGTTGGATTTGGCGAAACAGCCCGCGGATTCTCCGTTGTTATACGCATCGGCGGGCCGGATACTGTAGCGCATGTCGAAAAGGCGCGCGTTTGAAAACAACAAAAGAAAGTGTTGTGGTATGGCTTTACGCATGATTCAACCCAGCTCCCCGTCCGTCAGAGTGTTGTACCGTCGACGGTTTGTCTGCCGAAAGACGAATCTGTCGACAGGTGAACGCATCATGGGCGGGTCGAGTTGCGTGTTGGCGCCAGCTCAAGCTGTGCGGCCCAACAAAACTAGGTACAAAAGCGCGATTTCGCAAAGCCACGCCGTTTCAGTTCACCGGTGGCGGAAGGCGCCAAGGACGACGACGAAGGCAGCAGCAGCGGCAACAAAGTCGAACTGTCCGCGGCCCAAGCGAAAGACGACGAAGAAGGAGAGGAAGGCGAATTGGCAGCTTCGACCTCGAGAACCGAGCTCAAATCGGGGCCGACCGAAGCTTCAAGCGAGCCTCCAGAGCCGGAAGCGGAGAAAGTCGACGCGGTAGAAACCGCGTCAAAGGAGTCTCCTTCCCCAGAGAAAGAAGCGGAAGAAAAGCCGCGAGAATCCCCGAAAAACCCGGCGGAAGAAGCGGAAGTCATGCTGGCGGTGGCCTCTGCGCCGAAGGCGGCGGTCTCGAACGGAATCGGAGACGAAGACGCCGACGGCGGCAATTCCGAAGAAGAGAAGTCGCCCAAGCCGCACACGCCTTCCACCAGCGGCGACGAGGGAGACGACGCCGCCGACGGCAAGAAGGAGAGCTCCCTAGGCCCCCTCTCGATTGATACGGGTGAGAAAGGAAGAGAGGCGGATACTGTACCGATTGGGCTTAACCTTGTTTCATCATAGCTGATAGATTTCCATCTTTGAATAGGTTGCATCAGAGCCAACAAAGACGATTTGACAGGCCTTAGTAGGCCAGAAGACGCTGGCAAACATCGCCGTAGCCCTTCCTACGGTCCTACCGCGCACGACCACTGTACCGTCGCATATAAGAACGCCACGCTGAGCGAATACAAGCATACCTGTAACGCTGGTGTGGGGGGGGTCCCCCCCCCCCCCCCTGGCCGGAGATCTCCCCCCCCCCCCACACCCCCTGCCCGGCCTGAAAGACCTCCTCCCGAAAATTGCAAAACTTTTCGCCTGCGGCGCTTAAATATGGCCAAATTTTCGCCTGCGGCGCTACACTTAGGCTGTTTTTCATCTAAATTAAGCGCTTTATGGCACTTTTTACTCTATTTTGCAAAATTTCCTTACTTTTTTGCCACATTTTTAGGTCATTTTGACCCCCTCTCCTCGGTTTTTGAAACCCCCCCCCCCTAAAATCCGGATTACCCCCCCCCCCCTCCCCCCCCCCGAGGGGGCGCGTTACAGGTATGAATACAAGTGGCCAAACAACCTCTCAAACTCCAGGTACAGCTGGAAGTTCCAAGGCCGCAGCCGTCGACAAGCCAGCCAGCGGCAGCGCCCAAGCCAACGGCGGCGACGACGACGATGAGTACCTTCCCTCTGCCGCCGCAGACGAGGACGATTCACGCTCGTCGTCTACGGCGGGCGGCTGGCAGTCACCCCGCCAAGAGCCCGTCAACGGCGTGGTGCAGCCTCGCGTTGTACCGCCCCCTGGGAAGCCCACCAGGCATACCAATCAGCTGGACTTCATCCAGAGGGACATGCTGAAGGCGGTGCTCAAGCACAAGCACGCCTGGCCCTTCCAGAGGCCCGTGGACGCTGTGAAACTGGGATTGACGGTGAGGGGAAGCGAAGGAATAGGCGAGAAGGGAGACGGTGTACTCCACGCGCATGCATAGATGCGATTGCTCGCGAATCTTGTGTCGCGTTCTTGGTCTTGGTAGTTTCCAAAGACGGGAATAGTGGGTCAGAAGTGCCAAGAAGCCTGTATTTTGCTTAATTGCGATCCAAAATGTATCAGAGTTACTAAAAATAGTGACGCAGGCGAAAATTTTTTCCAATTTTGGGAAATTTTCATTATTTCTTGAGGGATGAGGGTGTAACAAGAGTTTCTTGTTGTTTGGGTCGGCTTGGGGGGGGGGGGCGCAATGAGAATATCGTTGTCTGAAGCGATTGGAGGGGGGGGGGGGGTGGGCGGTTGGTGGAATCGATTCTTCCAAATCAATTGGCGGTCGCATTATCCATACTGCAGCAATACCACGTGGTGATCACCAAGCCCATGGACTTGGGAAAGAACGAGAAGCGCCTCAAGTACTGCTACTACTTCTGCTCCGCCGACTGCCTCAAGGTTTGCCGCTTTGCATAGCTTGTGTGATTACTGTATTGATGGAATTTGAACGTTCAAACGTGGATTTGAGGACATCGAGCTGGTGTTCGCCAACTGCTACACCTTCAACCCGCCCGACAGCGACGTCTACTGCATGGACAAGAACCTCGAGAACATCTACAAGGGCAGACTGGCCAACATGCCCCAGGAGGTTGGCCTTCTCTCTTCTCTCCCCCCCCCCCCCCAGGCAGTCCCTCCCCTCCCCTCCCCCCCTCCCTTCCTTCCCCCCTCTCGCCCCCCTCCCTCTTTCCACTCCCCCCTTCCATCAGCGTAATTCTTTTCAGGAGATCGAGGTACCCCGCCCGTTGCCCGGCGGCGCTCGCAAGGGCGCCAAGGGCCGTCAGAAGGGCGGTCGCTTCGTCGCCGCCTCCTCGTCGACCCCTGCGGCGAGAGGTAGCGCTGTTGCGGCCACCGCTAGCGCTAGTAGTCGCTGCTCTAGCACCTCGACCACGGCCTCGCTCGACTCCGAGACGGCGGCGGGCGTTCTCGACTTGTTCCATCGGGCCACGCCCTCCCCATTTAGTAGGGAGACCCAACAACAGCAGCAGGGCGGCGGCGCGCGCCTCCGACAAGGTGCAGTAGTAGTAGAGGTGGAGGTCGAGGTCGATCTCGACCAGCGCCTGCTGGCCCCTGAGGTCGCCGCGAGGAAGACGACCGACGCGCGCGCGCGAGATACACAGTAGGTAGAAGCACTCATCCATCGGCAGATGTGCCTTTGAATTTTACTGTGAGTACGACAGTCGTAGTTCGATCTAGGTGGGCGCGCAAAGAAGTGGGCACTGGTTTTGTGGCCGTCATTCTCAAGCGTGACAGAACTGATCGCGACGAAAATTGGACGTGACATGCTACTTGATGTTTTTGACAAACCTTGCTAATTTCATACCTTTTGATGAAACGAATAGAAAATTGTGTTGTCTTGCGCAACACCATGTCATAAATCCCGTCTGACACTTCTACGTGGGGATCGTAGCACCGAGAAGGATCTCCTCGTGTGAAGCTTCTCACCGGATTTTTGACATGGTGTTGGGCAAAACATTTTGCACAAACAATTTGACTAACACGGTCGTGTGACAAACAATTTTGCATTCGTTTCGTCAAATGGTATGCAACTCGATAGGTGTGTCATGAACACCCTCCAGTACGTCGTGCCCAATTTTTGTCTCGATCAGTTCTGTAACGCTTGAAAATGGCGGCCAGAAAAGCAGTGCCACATTTTTGCGCACCCTGCATTTTCTCGACTTCTCTCCTATGCATCTTGTCGTTTCGCGCGCGCGCGCCGCCGCCGCCTTCGTCTCGGGGTCCTAGGCGCCGTTCCCTCCTCCTTAGTTCATCCTGACCTGATTTGCGATCGTTAGGTCTGTCAAATTCTCTTGTCGCGCCATCATAAACAACACTTCAGCGTCCCAACAACAGCCCAAAGCGACCAAAGAGGCGGCGGACAGTAGCTCTGGCTCGGCGGCCGCCCAGCCTCAGGTCTCGGTGGCGGATACCACCACGACTTCTGGCAAGGGCGCCTCCCCAGTCGATTTGACCGGGCCGGCCAGCAGCACCACCACCACGACCAGCGCCAGTCTTCCCGGCGCCCTGGCGCCCTCCAAGGTGCGCTGCGCACGCAGTGGACTTACTGATCTTATCGGAGACTGTCAGATGGTCAGATCTCAAGAATGTGTTGGCCAGCTGGCTATCATTTGTCGCTGGTCATGTATAGCAGATGGCTATAATTGTCTGACTCACCGATGGCGGTCATCTGAGCCTGTTGTTAGAACGTTGTATCCAGATACCATCTGAAGAAGGCATACCCCACTGTCAGATGTCATCGTCTAAGATTAGCGATGACATCTTTGACTTCAGTCCCAATCATTCTTCAAGGTACGTTGCATTAGTGCGCCCGCCGTCTGAGTCATTGTAAGCATTTCTACGATCTGGTACAGGTGCAGAAGGGCGTGAAGCGCAAGGCCGACACCACCACCCCTCCGGCGCACTTCGACGACGTCGGCGGCTCGGCGGGGGGTCTGGGCGGCAGAAGGGAGAGCACCCGGCCCATCAAGAGGCCCGCCAGGGACCTTCTGGTCGACATGACTCCTCGCTACAAGGGCAAGCTCTCGGAGCCCATGAAGTACTGCAAGAAGGTGGTCGCCGAGCTCATGGGCAAGAAGTACCGCACTGTCAACTCCCTGTTCCTGGAGCCGGTGGATTGGAAGGCCTTGGGCCTGCCCACCTACCCGCAGGTCATCAAGCACCCCATGGACATGGGCACCATCAAGGTGCGTGCGCTCTTCCTCCATCCCTTCCTCCCCTCCCAACTCCCTCTCTCCCTCCACTCCTGACTCCCTGCGTGCCTGCCTCCCTCCCTCCCTCCCTCCCTCTCTCCCTCCCTCCCTCCCTCCCTCCCTCCCTCCCTCCCTCCCTCCCTCCCTCCCTCCCTCCCTCCCTCCCTCCCTCCCTCCCTCCCTCCCTCCCTCCCTCCCTCCCTCCCTCCCTCCCTCCCTCCCTCCCTCCCTCCCTCCCTCCCTCCCTCCCTCCCTCCCTCCCTCCCTCCCTCCCTCCCTCCCTCCCTCCCTCCCTCCCTCCCTCCCTCCCTCCCTCACTCCCTCCGCTCTCCCCCCCACCCAACACAATCTCAAAGAACGGAATTGATAGCATAACACAACAATCGTTGCAATCTGCTGACATTTGTTCTGCAGAGGAAGCTGGAGCTTCTCCAGTACGCCGGTCCCCAGGAGGTGTACGACGACATGCGCCTGATGCTCAACAACTGCTTCACTTTCAACCCCGCCAACGACCCGGTGCACCTTGTTGGTGGGTGTGAATAATTGATTGTGTGGTGAATTTTTCTCAATTACTTGACTTCGTATTTTGCAGGACGAAAGCTGGAGAAGCTCTGGGAAGAGCGCTGGTCCCACCTGCCGGACGAGGCCTCTCCAGCGGCCTCCACGAGCAGCGAGACCATGGCCTCTGCCGCGGGTATGATGTAATGTTTGTTTGAAATTGTCATAACCCAAGTTTTGTATGAAAGTATCAGCTCCGAGTACGGCAGCCTACCGTATAGAGCTACAGTAATGGGCGAGCCTCTCCTGTGTTCTACACGGTGCGTCAGTGTAGTTTGAAGGGTGGAAGCAACGTAATAAAAATTCACAATATGAGTTGAGCTTATTTGTTGTTTGTTATGTAGGCCTGGACTTTGTGTGTTGTAGGTACCGGTATTGGGGTATTTTCTTCAAAGATTAAGAGTTTGCTACCACCAGCTCTGAATTCTATGCACATTTGAGAGTGTTTTTACAAAAAAAAGCTCAGAATGAAGCAAGTCGACAAATTTTGTCTCTCTCACCATAGGGGGTCTGGACGCCTCGATCGCCTCGACGATTCAGCAGGCGGCTGCTGCGGCGGCCGCCTCAAGTACCCCCCTGCCCTCCCCCGCCCTCTCCCAGCCGTCCACTTCGACAAAAGCGGCCGATTTGGACGACAAAATCGACGTGCGATTGTCCGAGTTGCAGAGACTCTCGCTGGAGATGACGCAGAGGGTGGGTACTGTAGCGCCTTGCATCGAATGGAGTGTGTAGGTGGTAACAAAAAGCTGGGCTTGAATTGCCAAGAACCCAAGTTGACAATTGTTGAAAGACGCGTTCCGTTCACAACCGCCCGTAAAGTTTTAAGGTTCACAGCCATGTGCGTAAAAGTTTATACTAAAGGGGGTTTTCCAGGGAAGGGCTGGCACGCGAGGATACTGTAGCTTGCCTGAATGTGGCGCGCAAGTATGTCAAATGACCAGCGGTCGCTCGACATTTATTATCGCAAACTGTTGAGTATGGCACTCTCTACTTTGGTTGCATTGCTTGAGAGAAAGCGTGTTCTTCTTGGCATTGCAATAGCAATTCTGACCAAAAGAATTGAGGGGAAACGCAAGGGCTGTAGATTTAACTGTAACCCAGTCTGGATCGGAAGGGGTAGCTTGGTTATTCGCTATTCAATGTGAGAGGAGTATTGAAGAGACAAATGGTTTTCTGGAGACGGTTTACGGAATTAGCTGCTGTGTGCATTGACAATCCTGTTCTTGAGCGCACAAACGCCGTGGAAACCTGTGCACACCAAACATCACAGTTTGTGTTGATTTGAGAAACCTAGGTAGGTGTGCAGTTGTGGCATAATGGTAGTCATAGTCCTGCACAATAGTTTCTCTGGCAAGTTTTCTTGGACCGTGACACCGAGCTAAGGGCCGAACGCTTGGCGTAGAAACTATTGTGCAAGAAGGAATACCACATTCACATCTACCATAGTTTGTGTTCTGTGTCTTCAGGTGCAGATCATGACGGGTCAGATGAACGAGCTGATGGCCCTGAAGGCGAGTCGGAAGGAGGCGCGCGCTCAAGGGTTGCCTCTGCCCGGAGTGCCCACCCACCTGCTGGCGGAGCAGACCACATCGCAGGTAGAGACGTGGTTTGTTGCTATTTTCGTGCTTTTTTCGCCCGCCCTCAGGCGGGCGACACCCTACGAGAGCTCGGCGTGCGTGCGTACGTGCGTGCGTGCGTGTGTGCGTCTGTCACGCTCTCAGATCTCGGCGTTGGAAAGTCGCATAGCGGAGATCTTGGGCTCTACGGATAGGTCTCGACTCACTGATCATTCCGCTAAGAGGTTTCGAAGTTCAAAAGTTTGAATTGCGCGCGCTACAGTAACCCGAAGGTCAAAACGCAAAGCGGCTCTAGCTCGCTCGTGTTACGTCGTAGAGCGGCAATCGACACGTCAGCTGAAAGCTCTCGACGTGTTCTTTCATGCGTCTGCAAAAGTTTTTTCAATTACGCAAACACGCACCGCGGAAAACGCCATTCTCGGCATTGTGGCGCTAAAATTGCTCTAACGCGCTCAACTTGCGTCGTAGAGAGACGATTTCGAGCTTTTTGGATAGCTCCCGACTCACTGATCATTTGTTCTCTCATTGGTCGAAACTCAAAAGTTTGAATTTCGCGAGTTACAGTAACTCGAAGGTGCAAAACACAAAACGGCTCTAGCTCGCTCGTCTTACGTCGTATAACGGCAATCGACAAGTCAGGTAAAATCTCTCGACGTGTCCATTCATGCAGCAGCAACAAATTGTTTATTACGCAAACACGCACGCGGAAAACGCCATTCTTATGATTTAACACTAAGAGCGCTCCTTGCTACATGCAGAAGTGCGACACGGTTTGATTGCTCGTAGCGCGCTGTTTTGTGCTCTGTCAATTGTTTGCCAAATCTTTTACAAGTTTTTGTCACTTTTTTAAAAGCGTTGCTTGAAAGAGGGATGTTCTGCTCTAAAAACCAAATCGCGGGCGAAATCAATATTGCTATGCAATACGCTCTTGCGAAGGGGGAGCTCATGAAGCGGAGCATGCGGGCGATGAACTCTCGCACTCTCTGCAGAAAGAACGCAACTCTTTGCAATGTCAGTCAGAATACAAACTCAACTTTTTAATACCGGAGCTTGTTTGTTACCCGGCCTCAGCTGGCCGACACCTTACCAAGAGCTCGGCGTGCGTTCGTGCGTCACGGTTTTCGCTGGCTAAGAGGTCGCTTGTCTTAGAGCTAGAGGGGTCTGTGAGGCATCAATGGGTAGCTGGCGGACTGAATTGGCCTATGGTGTGGTCAAAACTAAAGCACGTTTTCAAAACCGCACGCTACAGTATCAAAAAGCAGGGTCCATGAAAGTCAAAACTTGGTCGAACGTACTCGAGTCATAGGAATGCCTTGAGTGTTAGTAATCAGCTATGCTAGTGCGGCTCGCATGCAAAAACCAGGGAATACACAGGTCACATCGCTTGCAGAAGTAAGAGGCAAGCAGTGTATTGCTCTGCGATGATGAACAGGGTGCGTATGTCGGTCTACTAGCGACAAGTGCATTCACTAGTCATATAGTCTCGCAGGCGAACAAGTACAGCGTGGTCTGTGAGCGTTGGCTTGGTCTTTGTGGTAACTACCTACGTATAGTTACAGTAACCCCACAGCCACCCACCACGACTTGAGCAGTTGGCGGGGATTGGTCCTCATCATGTCCTGGGCGACGACGGGGTGTGGGGCGTTCAAAATCACCAACTTGTCCACCACTTCGGGAAAGTGGGCGGCTACCTGCCAGGCGACCACGCCGCCCCAGTCGTGGGCAACAAGGATGCACTTCTCGTGACCTGAGGGCATAAAGGACGCCAGATCAATTGCAACTTGACACTTAGCGTGTTTCCTCCAAATATTTGCCCCCCCTCGCATTAGCGTCCCCCCCCCCAACTCCAATAAACGCCCCTCTGGAGATGGGTGGAAAAAATAAGCGCCCGTGGGCGCTTATTGAAGGGAATACGGTATGCATACGTGGCAGAATATATTCTACTCTACACTTCGACAGAGTTATTATTATGTTCTACATCCACTTCGTACTCTTTTGTTATTATTATGTTCTACATCCACATCCACTTACGATTGATTCATCATGACGGTGCACACGCTCAGATAGGGTACGTGATGCGAACTACTTGCAGGAAGTATAGCACTGTATTACGCACTACATGACATGCTCTGGTACATCGAGCTACCCCTTTTCATAAATGGTCCAAAATAAAATTCGAATTAGATAATCTCCATCTCTATTCGCAGGCCAACTCCCTGCTGGCTTCCTCGGTCGCCGGCTCCCCCACCGTGGTCGGCGCTCCCCCTCCCAGGAAGAAGGGTCGGCCGCCCAAATCCGCCGTGGAAGCCAGGGCGAGAGCGGAAGCTGCCTTGATGGGGGGAGAGGACAACCAGTCTTCCCCAGGGGCTAGACCCGGTGCCGGTGTGACCGGCACGCCGTCCGCCCAGGTAGGGAGGACGATTGGGCGCGGCGAAGTGTCCTGAAGTATAAATGAAAAGTTTGAGGGATGTAAGTCGCTGCGCCGACATGCCGCTCGCCAAGTCGTCACCGCGACATCTCGCCGCCGCGGCGAAGTGTCCCCACGACGACACTGCTTCTTGAAGTTGTTGTCAAAACGTTGTCCGGTCTCGCTAGGCCAAAACACGCCGGTGTCTTACGCCATTTCGTCGCACGGTGGCCGATTCGCCGCGTTGGACGTTTCGCCGCCGCGGCGAAATGGTCCACATGTTACTACAATCGTCATACTCCTCTTCTCAGAAGGGCGCTGGCGGGGGGCCGAAGCGCAAACGGGGCCCCAACAAGCAGTCGTCGGCAGGCGCATCTTCAGCGAAGAAGAAAAAGGACTACGAATTCGACAGCGACGACGAGGACAGCGCCAAGCCCATGACCTACGACGAGAAGCGCCAGCTCTCCCTCGACATCAACAAGCTGACGCGTGAGTTCTGTGAGTGTGTTGGTTGGTTGGTTAGTTGGGATTCGAAGGGATTGGTTGATTATGACAATTAAGCGGCCGAGCGCAAGCGAAACTTAGATCAAGTTTGTGTGCCGTAGGTAAAATTTTGATTAATTCTGTGCAACGCAGGTGAATATTGAGCAATTCTAAGCGCTGCAGACAAAATTTACAATTTTGTTCGCCACAGGCGAAGTTTGATCCACCAGGAGCAAAAACTTGTGCATAATGATGACATGATGTGCATGGTTTTGACTTTTATCATATACAGGGTGGTCAAATAAATCTGCGAACACTAACTTTGCAGCCCCTGTTGCACGCTTCTGCCTTGATAGCGCTCAAAATTGTACGTGAGATACTACAAGGTGCTTCACAAACTGTGCAAATTTGTTTACAATCCTATGAATCTTGAATACCGCCGTTTCGCGCAACATGATCTTGATATCGACACATCAATCCTCTGCATACCTGTAACGCTTGGGGAGGGGGGGGGGGGGAGGCCACCCTGGCCAGAATCAGGATAACCCCCATCCATCCCCGAGGGGGGGGGGGGGCGTTACAAGTATGATCCTCTGAAATCCAATTCTCATCACATCACTCTCTTCAGCGGAGAAGCTGACGAAGGTGGTGCAGATCATCGAGTCGCGCGAGAAGATCCACGACTCCAATCCCGACGAGATGGAAATCGACTTCGAGACTCTGAAGCCGGCCACTTTGAGAGAGCTGGAGGCCTTCGTCCAGTCATGCCTCAGGAAGAAGCCCAGGAAGAACGCTGGTAAGTGATAATGAGATAGTAGTGATAAGGAGGTAGTAGTACTTGGTCTCCTCGAGCAGATGAGCCAGATTCGCGTTCGCATTCTATTTCTTGGGGCAAGGGCTTTTGTAGAGGGGTCGGCTAGCCTGGGCTGTCCGTTATCCTTGCCTCACCCTGTATTTATATGGCTCCCTGTATGGTTCCCGCAATGATGAACAGCAAACGCTATCTGTCAATCCTCTGAAATTGTACGCTGATCGACATCGATTTCGTCTAACTGAGCGGGTGTTTCCGTCCGTGTAACCTGAGTGTCAAAGGTAATCAAACTACATAGCAATCAGTAATGCATTCTTATTCTCAGCGCCGAAGAGCAAGCAGGAGGCGGCGGAGAAGAAGAAGGAGCTGGAGAAGCGAGTGGCCGACTTGGGAGGGCAGGTGGCCGCCAAGAAAGGTGGCAACGCCGCCCCTTCTACCGCTGCCGAATCGACTCCGAGCGCCTCGGCTGCGGCGACCGCAGCGCCCCCTGCCGAGCAGAAGAGCGCTTCCGCGCCTTCGGCCGCCGGTACGACGACGCAATAGGTGGCGCGCGCCGGTCGTTAGGTGGAGTCGCAGCGGCATACCTCTAACGCGCAACCTCGGGGGGTGGGGGGGGGGGGGGCGGCGGCAAATGTCCTTGAAATTTGGCAAGAAAGTAAGAAGTTGTGCAGTAATAACAGAGTAAAAGGTCCCAAAAGTCAAAATTAATTGTTTGGTTAAAGACAACCTAAATATAGCGGAACAGGCAATAATTTGGCCATATTTGAGCTCAGCAGGCGATAATTTCTGCGATTTTCGCGAGGGGGTCTTTCGGGCGGAGAGCGGGCCCCCCTCCCCCCCCCCCCCCCGGCATTACAGGTATGCACCGCGCTCTCCCATTGATTGCAGCGGCGTCTTCCACCTCCAAAGAGGGCGCCACCTCGAAGTCGTCTGGCGCGGTAGCCGCCGGCGGCGCCGATTCGAAGTCGGCGGCTACTGCGCAACAGAAGTCCACTCTGTCGGCCAGTAGCGAGAGCGACTCCAGTTCCTCGAGCAGCGACAGCAGCAGCAGCTCCGACTCGGACGACTCGGACACAGGTTGATTGATCTGAAGCTAGGGAACAGTTCGCTCTTCGTTCATCTCCCGGGCGAAGCTAATCTTGCCCCCGGGAGACTTCTTCTTGCCTTGTTGTCCTTTGTGGAGGTTTGGTACGGTACTAGCGTTGGCGGGAGCTGCCCGCTTTTTGAAAAGCTTAGCACAACACGTAGAGAAGTAAAAATTTTTGGAATTTGCGGCAGCTCCACGCCACTTGTTGCCGAAATATGGTTAATGCAGCTACTTAGGCGGTTCACACACGTCCAGTTTGTTTGCTGAGTGCAAGTTGTACGCTACACGCAGGCTGAAAATGCCCTGAAGCGATTTTTCCGTCGTCACACTTTTTTTGTGACGAAGTGGAGAAGTTTCAATGTGGAAACTTTTCCGAAAGAATAACAGAGCAGACGTATCGTCCCTTTCTCGTGCGCGTATAGCTCACGCGGCGCGACGGTTAACAGTGTGGTGTGCGTGCGTGCGTGTGTAAGTTCGTCCTAAGTAGTTAGGAGTTGCGTACTTTGGATAGTCGACTACTCTTCGAATGGCCGCACGCGTCTCAAGCCTTGTGGGTGGGTCGGAGCGAGAGCTATGGGCGCCGAAGAAAGAGCGAGAGAGAGAGAGAGAACACCCCGTATTTTATCGTAAAAAAGAAATTTGGTTCATCAAAACAACACAAAATATGCGAACGGACGCCAAAGCGGCGTCGAGAACAGTCGATGGGCCAAGTTTCTTTCCGTTCGGTGGCGAGAAGCGTACAAGGTTGCACTCTGGTATACAGTAATTTTGTCTCGTCGTTTGTTGTAGTGTAACTGTAGTGGCGCGCTTGACTTATTACACACTTATAGCCTTGTTAGATAGAGGCGACTCTAGTTGAGCGTTAGTCTTCGCTGTAGTGATCTTACTTAGCTACATATTCCGTATGTCTGTCTACCGTATGCGTGCGTGCGTGCGGTGCATAATCTCGCCCTCATTTGTCGGAAACATGTGTGTTTTGTTGCGTACTTTGTTGCACTGTCTTCGCGACGTTTTCAACTTTGTGTCAGCGCTGTTAAAGAAAGCTCAAGAGATGCTAAAGCAACGCGAATCAATGTACCAAAATACTGTAACTGCGTGTACGCGAGCCTGTGCACTCAGCAAAACAAATAATCAATGAAATATAGTAGTACCGAGCGACTAAACGCACACCATACAATGATGGCAATCGTTCAGAGCGCAAGAAGCCAAAACTGAACGCTGGGGCCAAGTCTAGTGGGCATGCGTCTAAGGTATTCAACTAGCTAACGAAAGAGTTGCAAATCAGTGCAAAGGTTACACGTTGACACAACGATTTTAAAGGCTAACTCTGCGGGAGCGACGAACGGAGCGCCTCCCAGGCAGCCCGCGCCGCCCACCGGTTTGAAATTTGAATTTCGCTCGCTACAGTACACTTTGGGGTTACGGTACGATTGCGAATGCTCTAAGGTCGACCCATTCTGCCGCCCCAGCCTTCGGCGCCCAGCCACACGGCCCAGCCGCTGGTCAAGAAGGAAGTCCCTACTACGGCTCAAGCCTCGACTTCTAACGCGCCAGAAGAACAGTCGAATCACACGCAACCGACTGTGAAAGGTATCGACTGTTGCTACGTGACCATTCTACTTTTCGTGTATTGTATTTTATTCAAATTTTCAAAAAGTCGAATATTTTTTCTAATGTACTGCTAGCTTCATGTTCCGGAGCCTACCATACGGCGCTAGTGTGTTAGGCAGACGTGGTACTACTGTTACTGCGCTATTGTACACTGTCAGCGTAATTCTAAAGGTCTACAGCAGCAGCAACATTTATGAACTGGTGGCTATCCTGTCCTAATTATCTAAACCTGCACTTCATACCATTTATCTTCAAGTATCAGTTCGATTAGCTACT
>JASAMZ010011955.1:0-51350 GCA_030248115.1 Linhomoeus sp. GSCO2_2
AGAATGGTAAAATCTGAATGAGTGCACCCCTTTTACTGACTGCGTGCACCCCTTTTACTGACTGAGTGCACCCAACATAAATCTGGCTGGCGTCCAGAATTACTGACTGCGTGCACCCCACGAAATTGCTGACTGAGTGCACCCCACTCGTCGGCCTTTTGACACCGGTTGTGTGCTTGCGAGCGCTCTTGGAGATGGCGAGCGCCATAATTGTTGCTTGGAAATGCCGCGGTGGTGTCGCCCTTCTGTGCTTAGCGAAGTCGGCCTCCTTGCCTGTTTCAGAAGCGCCATCTATTAGCGCGCTTCTTTGCCGCTCGGTGCACAGATGCGTCCTTGTGCGCGCGACTGACCATTTGCCATTTGCCGCAAATTTTGCATTGATTTGGCGGATGGGCGGCGGCCCGTCACAGCGCATCGATCCAAAGAAGACTTCCTAGAGAGATGCAGGAAGCAAGTACAAGAAACATGCCAATCGGGAAGCAAGTATAACGAACATGCTATGCCAATCAGGCGGAGTGCCACGTTGACACTCGCTGAGTGTCACGTTTTAACTAGTTCTGAATGAGTGCCCCAATTTCTGAATGAGTGCTCCCCAAATTCTGAATGGCCCCTGGATTCACCACAGGCGCGCTACTACTGTGGCCGTGTGAATCGCCTGGTAAGCGCTGCCGGCCTAAGCAGAGGGTGAAGTAGACGGAGGCGTGTTTACCCCACTTAACTTTTGAACTAACACTAAGTGGACGTCGCGCCTGGCGGGTCTCAGCTGAGGCTTAGCGCGACCACCAACTTGGGCGCGCTCCGCTTCTCGTCGGACGCCGGTATCAGTGTCAATTGTCACTGAACTCAGAACATTGCCCGATGCTATTGCCAGTGTTGAGGTTGCAGTTGCACAAACGTTCCGCGCTTGGCCGAGGCTGTCCTTTTCGGGTGGCGCAAGTGAGGCGTTTGGCCGTTTAACTTTCGAACCAACCACACACAACCACCATAACAACTTCCGTAAGTGGCTGGTTATGGGGTGTTACGGTCTTTCATTGTGTTATTCCGTATTTTGGCTTCTCTTAGCTTTGTCTTACCTACGACGTGTGTCTCGGGTGCCGCCGGCAGAACTGTTCTGCACACAAAATTTTCGACCGTTGTCGGCACCAATGCTGCGGAGCCTTCACCACACCAGACGCCCTCCCACGTCTGCTGCAGCCCGCACGCGTTCACTTCGCGGATGGTGGTTCTGCTATATTTAAGTAGATCATAGTTCAAATGGGTGGTGATAAGAAAAGGCCCCACATTGGGGTGTTACATGTAGCTTCTACCTCCACAAAGGCTTTCGAATCTATGGGTCTAAGCAGTGGGCCAAGAAACTGGTATTATATGAAGCTTTTCGCCGCACACTTGTTTTCAAATGTGTGGGTCTAAGCAGTGGGCCAGGAAACTACGGTATTATATGTAGCTTGTCGCTCCACACTTGTTTTCAAATGCATGGGTGTAAGCAGTTGACCACAAGGAAACTACGGTATTATAACGAGCTTCTCAGGCACACTCCAATAGGTCCAAGCAGGGGGCAGGAAACTAGTATACATATTAGCTGTCGCTCAACACTACTCAAATATTAGGCCTAAGCAGTCAGCCAAGAAACTAGAATAGACTACGCCCCACACCAAAAGGCAAGCAGTCGCCCAGAAACCCCAGCCCGCCCCACACCAAAACACCACCCACCTTATATGCACGGCCAGGATTGATTGCTCAGTCCTGTTGGTAGCAGCTGATCTGCCTCTATTACTACCAAACCCTCCGTTCGTCCCTCTCTCGGCGAGAGAAGAACCTGTCGACCGGATGGAAGTCGAGTGGAAGAGTCGACAACGGTCGAGCCACAACTTCTTTTGCACTTCCTTCGCCGAGCTTCGTAAGTGCCGGGCTTTACAGATTTGGGGTTTTGGAATGTAGGCGCTTCCCTTGTTGCTTTTGTAGCAATAAGCAGGGATCAGAATAGTCGGGAGAGCAGGCAATAAGCAGTGTATCACGGCAGGAGAGACACAGAGCTTTGGGACCTAGGCTCCCGCGCCATGAGTTACACGTCACCCAAAGACAATTGGGGAAACGCGACCGGGTTCGCTACACCTCAGCGATAGGAGTCAGCCTTTAGGGCTTTCACCAATTTGCCGTTTCGACGGGCAAGGGTTCATCCACCAAGGATCGGTAGAAATTATGACGATTGGTTCCCCCTTTTATGCTGGTTGGAGTGGAGATAGCAATCTCTGCGATAATATGAGGGCTTATGGCGTAGCCTCAGGATTTGCATATTAGATGGGAGATGGTAGGTTTGAATAGTTGAATTTACTATACGCACCACCATCAAAGCGCCCCGATCGGCGCATCAGCGCCTGACGGCTGTGCATCCGCCACTTCTACAGTCGGTTGGGCCCCATCCGACCACCACTTTCCACCACTATACGTGCATCCGCCACTCCCAGGTCGGCCCCGGCCATTCGGTGCCTATTAGGGAGTGTGGCAACCCTGTGAGTGTGCCGTACGGCAACTCCTGAGGGCGACTGAGAGTGCCTCAGTTTTGCACTGGATGGAGCCCTGCCCACACTTGGGTCAGCCGGAACAATGTCGGCTATGTCACTGCCTCAGAGAGACCCAGCCCAAACCGCTGCAAACGCAGGGCGACACCAGGTGGCTCAAGAACGAGCCTCAGTGACTTTGGCGCAGAAGTGTCAGACGCTGTAGTCAATCAGGGATTGACAGTGGCACGTTTATAAAAGAGAGTAAATTTAGTGGTATAAATGTTACTCGCAGAGACCACTATGGTTTTGGGGAACCATTGTTGAAGATGGAGATGGCAGAGCCATTCCGTTTGGGTAGTAAAATTAGCCCGTGGCAGGTGCTACCCTTTTCATAAGTGGCCTCATCCCCCTAACGCTGGGTTAGCTAAGAACAGCAACGAGGGACATCATGTATGTGTACCACTGTCGCGCCATAGAAACAGAGTTATGAACGATACACAACAAAGTTTCAATTGCAGGAAACTCCTTGGGCGCGCTGCTCGGCTGCCGTCGCGGTCCACTCGACCGGTAGACGTCGCTGTAGTCGAGGCGAGTCGACGGGTAGAGTTGCGTCGTGTCGAGAAGCTCCTTGAACGTCCTCGACAACCCAAGGTCGCGCTTTCGCTCTGAGTGTAACGGGCGAAAGGTGCATAATACAGAAAGTCATTATAAACTTTCCCATTTGCAGAAGAGCTAGGGCGTCGGCGCCGGTCGAAGTGGTAGCTCGCAGAGAAGCTGGACGGCTGCTCCGATCACACCACTCGGACGAGGGGCTCTCTGCAGAAGCTGGGGCGATGACAGAGTCGTGCCCGGATGGATTTGTTCCCAAAATCGGCTTGAAGAAGTCAGGCTTCAGTGCTGACCTCGCCAGTGACACTTTGCGAAGCGAGTAACGCTTGCGTGTCTAGCTCTTGTATGACGGGGACCTTGTCTTGTGTGTCTGTACCCTCCATGGCACTTGGATATACTATTGTACAGCTGGCTTGTTGTGCCGCCAGTGCACCAGTACACGACACCGTGTTTACACTAAACAGTGAACGCAAAGAACGAAAGGAAGAACAAAACAAAACAAAAACGAAAGTCTTTGTTGTGTTCCCAGTGTGCTAGTGGCGCGGGGACTAGTGGCCTCGCTTGGGGCTGGACTGTCTCGGTCGGCCGTCCAACGCCACTGAGACGAAGTGTGCCTTCTCGCGGTCGCCCCAAATCTGCACGGGCAGTTGGTCAGTACCCGGTGACGGCAGCACTATCGACTGTAGCACTTCGTGGTTGGGTTCCCTGTACTGGACTGGGGTCCCGTTTGACAGCTTGAATCGACTGTCGTCTTCCTTGCGCTTTTGGATGTCGTGGAGACTCAAGACCGACATGAAGATCATGTAGGTGATGTAACAGTCCCCGATGCGCACGACGTAGGCTCTCGGCTTGTAGTGCGGTTCAATTTCCTTAAACCGTAAAAGGATAGTGATATAAGGTGTCGGCGGCCGCGGAGACGGCGCCTTCCCGGGAGCCAACTGCTAATTGGCGGCCGGCGAACTTCTTGCGGCCGCTCTGGGTGGTGGAGAACTGCCTCGGCCGGTGTTAACAGCGCTTGTCGACGGCCGGCGCCACTTCTACAGCAGTTCGCCACTTCTACTGCAGTTGCCATGTCCTGCAACTTGGGCATACGACGAGCGACACAAACCGGGCGAGAAAATCTCGCCGGCTAGCAACGCAAGGGTACTGTAGCTTGGTTCTGGCCGTGGCGCCGCGCGGCTGCGCCGGCGCTTATAGGACTTGGACGGCGCTTGCAACTCGCTGCCCTGCGCCGCTGTAGAACCAATTCTTGCGTTGCCGTAGCATCGTCGCCGAAGGCAGATCCTGTACTCGCACAAAGAATCTGTTCTGTAGTTGTCTGTGCGTGCTAATATAGCAGCACGTAAAGTCCAGTTTGTACTGTTTACACTGTATGTACATAGGTACACACATGGGTACAGTATCCACACGAAGTTGAAGTTCCCAAAGGCGGTACATACGTACGCCTCTTGTAGTTTTGGGGGTTCACACTTGCACCAGTCGTTGTGTTGCTGTCTTGTCTTGTTGAAGTCGAAGTTGCCGACGGCCGATCAGAATTAGTAACGATCCTTCTGCACCGACGTTAGAGGAAGCAGACGGCGGCCGCTCGCGGTCGAGGGCTGGCTTCCGTTAGAGGGAATTCCTGGCCCGACGCCGGTTGCCTGACTGCTGCAGCGCCGGTGGAGTGACGATCTTTCCTGAGTCGCTGCAGGAATGCAAGGTGATGTTACTATTATTCCGGTCGTCGGAATTCTGAGAACCGCACTCGGTTTCGCAGGATTATAGAATTTCCCAAATTCCGTAGGTTTAAGTCATTGCGTGGCAGTACGCCAGCAAACGTAATTATCTTGTCTGTCGTTGCAAGTGTGAGGCACAGAATTGCGATGTTCACACGTTGAAGTACCGTAGCAACAATCGCACCTGTGTACTTGCGCCTTCAAGCCGTGTCCTGATGACAGGCGATGAAGTGTACCTTCCTTTCGCGCACCTTTGCTCGAGCTTTCTTGTTGGCCGCTTCTACCGCTTCTTGAAGTTGACGCGGGCCTTGCTCGAGCGCTGCCACGATCGCGATTCGGTCTCTCAACGTCCACTTGGCTTCTAAACTTCGAAGGGTGGTTGTTTTACTGCGAGTCTGATAATCAGATCGCCGTTGCGATGGGTCAGAAGTTGAAGTGTCTTGGGCCGACGACGACGAATTAGTGACACTGTCTTGGGCACTGACGTCAGAAGAACTGACTCGCGGTCGCGGACGATCGCGCGCCGGCTTGCGTCGGAAGGGATCCTTGCTCGCGGGCGGCCGTTTGCCTTTTGCAGCGCCAGTCGGCGTGCCGATCTTCCTGGAAATGTTGGAAGATTGCAAGGTAGTGTTACTACTATTCGACGAGGTCGGCTGCTTCCGTGAGACGCTTGTAGCGTTCTTGGAAGTCGTCATCTTGTTTGACGCAGACTGGTAGCCCTTTCTTTCGCAAACGACCAAAAAAGACCCCACACCACAAAGGCGGCCGCCGGCCCCCCCTGGCCCGTCGCCGAGGCTTGTCTTTCTCGACGGTTGAACTATGGTTCTGGTTGGCGGTCACTGGCTGTGACGCCTGGTCTTGTTCTTGAGGAGGAGCGTCGCCTTGCTCTGGGTGGAGGTTTTTCTTGGACAGTACTCCTGGCGTCAACTTCCAGCTGAGCAGGACGTCGGCCACGCGCAGGTCGGCGCCCAGCAGACTCATGAAGTTCGTACCCAGCACCATCTCGTAGGTAGTAGCCGCCGGATTAATGAGTACTGGTACTTCGACTTGTCTGCCTGCCACAAGAAACGACACTGGGTACCAGTGTGTCACCTTGATCTCCTTCTGCTGGTAGTCCTTCAGCTGCATCTTGTTCGGAGGAATCCATTGGGCCTTGTCCCACCACTCGTGGTTGGGATCCTTCTTCTGCTCAGCAATCTTGTTGCAGAAGCCTTGACTCATGATGGAGACTGACGAACCTGTGTCTAACATGGCATCAACAGTGACGCCTTCGATTATACATGGTAACCGAACTACTGGGCCAGTGAGTGGAGTTTTCCGCGCCCCCAGTTTATTGACGTGGACAGTGATGGTGGTCACGTCGCCTTCACTTGAGGTGCTATCGTCGTCGCTGTCGTCGTGCTCGCTGGACGAGACGTTGTTGTCGCTGTCGTCGTCTGAGAAGTCATCCGAGGGATACGGTAGTTCATTCGCAGCCACTTGTTGTGGTGCCGAACAGAGTTTGGCTTTGTGCCCGTCTTTGCCGCAGATGAAGCACGGCCCTGCCGCACTACTTGGCGTCGACTTCTCAGTACCCGTAGCTCTTGACTGGCCGCTCGCCGAACTGGCTTGCTTCTTGCTTCGCGATCGGCCGTCTGTATCTGAACGAGAACGATTAGACGACAATACATTATCATTGGCGGTTCTGCCGCCGTTGCCATTCTTGGCCGCTTGTCGCAGGTCGTTGCGAACTTCCTTGGGAAGGATGGCTCTGCCGGTGATCGGGTCGACTTTTCCTGAAGTCTGAGAGCGAATTTTCTCTAAACCTTCCCTAGTTTTCCTCGCGATGTACTCTTGTTCTGCATCTCTGGCGAGTTCCCTGAGCTTGTCTCTCGCCATCTGTGCGTAGGAGCGCACGTGGTGCAGTCGGGAAGTGCGGCGAATTTCTTCGCGCCATCTCGAAGGTAGTCGACTGAGGAAGGCAGCGGCGCCTTGCTCGTCGCCGGTGCTGACGCCGGTTCTTGACTCTGGCATCTTGCGAATGCATTGTTGGATCTGGCGCTCGAGTTTGTCGAGGCCGTCGTAAGATCCGTCCCACATGAGGGAGCTCAGCTCGAGTTGCAGTTCCTCTGCAGTGGGAAGAGGGTTTAGTCTCTTACCTAACTCGATAACTGCCCTCTGGAAGCACAAGAAACTGTAGTCGGCACTGATTGTGTCCATATATGTAGCTGCCTGACCTTTCAGGAGCGAATGGAACTTCTCTGTCCAGTACTTTGGATTGAGATTGATCTGATAGAAGTACATCATCACCTCACGCGTGAAGTCCTCGTAGCTGCGGTCGGACGAGTCGCCGGCGAACTTGGAAGGAGCTCGGTTGTCGCCGCCGACCATCGCTCGCTCGCCGATGACGCCGTCGCTTTCCTGAGGGTAGATCTCATTAATCTGACGCGCCTCAGTGAACAGCTTGGGCAGGTCTCTGTCTTGAGGGTTCCAGTAGTAGCTGTCGTCAGAGGCGGCTTGAGCAAGCGCCGTTCTCGTCAACAACTTGGGATGAAGCTGAGAATGTCCCGTGTCGTGGAGTGTCGAGCGGGCCCCCGCTGACGAAGCACTGAACTCTTGTAGAACCTGTGGTACACTGCGCATATTACCGACATATGTAGGCGGCGCAATGTTGGTATCTTGAATGGCTTCTTGGGCCATCCGCCGTATCTCGTCTCCAACGTCCGCTTTGTGCGAACGAATGTACTTGCGTTCGACAATGTCGGTGACGGGCGGCGTAGCGCCGTCGTTGACTTGGCTGGTTGTTTGGTCGGATCTAGCGCTGCCTCCGCCGTTGCGCCGCTGCTTCAGCAGGGCGAGATTTTCCCGGCGAAGGATCTCGAGCTCGGTTTTCTGAAAGGCAATTTGCTCTTCCACGAGTTCTTGGTACTTTTGCGCGTCAGTCATGCGGACGGCTGGTTCGCCGGCCAGCACGCTCGGGTCTCTTGAGTTAGCAGATACTGGATCGGTTCGACGCATGTTCTCTCGGGCCTGTAACTGTCGAGTGCGCCGATTATCAGCTATCGTCGGACGATTGTTATCGTTGTTGGCAGCACACTGTCGCGCGTCCTGTGACGGCGCTTGTCGCTGCTTGTCGGCCGCAGGGTTGTATGTGCGCTGAAAACCTCTCTGCACATTGGTACCACCGCACAGAGTCACTGTGGGTTGTGGCGGCGCATTGCCCGGTGACGGTTCGACCGTCTCGGTTGGCGGACGCCGTCCGTCGCCTTGGCTGTCGTCGTCTGTCACCGAGTCGAGTAGATCTCTGAGAGCCGATGGGTCTTGTGTAACCAGATCAACTAGCTCGTCGGCTGTCATTCCTGTTTGTCGACGAAATTGTCTCAGTCGTTGCCTCGCGTCGCCTTGACTCGAAGCCTGTGAAACTTTAGTCGCATTTAGCGATTCATTAGAGCCGTGGGGAGATTGCTCGGAGATCGTAGACAGTCGTCGTCTCGCTCGATTGTCGAACTGTTGTGGTTGCGCCGCTGGCGGCTGTCTGCCCGGCGGGAAGCGAACGAGCGGAGCCGCTGTATTTACCCGTCGCTGCTGATCATTATCTTGCGGCGACTGAATCTGAACTAAGATATTTGAGCCATTTTGGGGCTGTTGCCTTGGAGGCAGCTGTTGCCGCTCGTCGGCATCGGCGGCTGGCGCGACCGGCGGGGCGCCGTTGGCGGCCGGCGCGTCTTGCTGGGCGCCGTTACCCGTCGGTGCTTGCTGTGAAGCGCCGCCGTTAGCTTGTTCTTGGGCAGAGGGCTGCTGTCGAATTGGCACTGTTCCCGGTTGTGGATTTAGAGTTCTCGACGGAGGTAGAAGCGGCGCGCCGTCGTCGACGTCGTCGTCGCCTTCCTCGTCGTCATTCTCCTGCTGGGGAGGTCTCGAATTGTTTTCCCAGCCCGCTTCAGCTAGGGCATTGTCGAGGTCCGCTTGATCCACAGGGTCGAGATCTGCTTCAGTGAAGAGAAAACACCCCAGTTGCAATTCCACACGCATCACTCTGCCGTCCAGCGAGATGACACGGATTTCGTCATTCACCGTATACTTATTTCTGCACTGCTCGACGTAATCTCGTTCGTTGAGCAGCAATGGCTTGGGAATTCTCGTCGGGTCGATTGTCGTGAGGTACGGAGCGTACTCAGTTCCGACGTAGGCTTGGAGGGTCTCGTGTGCCCTGTTTTCCCATTCTCTGGTGAATTCCTTGAGGAACTCTTCTGAAGGCGAGTACTTGAAGTCGGTTCTCTGAAGGAACGAAGTCGTGAAACTCAGAAGTTTGCGCTTGAGGCGAAACGTGGGCGCCATTTCTGCCCAGTTTGCAGTGTTCCAAAAGTAAGCGAAGGTGGCGTGCATGTGCGCACTCGCCACTTTACTTTCCCGTTCGGCTAGTTCTGGCGGCAGGTCGTTCTCGATGACTACCGCTGGCAAATTTCTGAAGTAGTTGAGGACCAAGTCGTTGTACCCTTTCTCCGCCGGCAGCATGTTGATTCGAGGAAGGCACTGTCGAATGTCGGCCGCCGGTTTCTTGGTGATTCCTGGAAACGCGTCTTCCAAGCGTTGCACAAAACCGCAGTCAACAGTCTGCGGGATGGCGTTCCCGTCGTCGAAATTGATTCGGAGGGCGCCGGAGTGCTGTGCAGTGAAGCGAGCAGGTGTCCTTCTTGCCGACCGTGGCGTCGCCGTCAAGCTTCGCGGCGCTGCGCCGGAATGACGGCTGCCTCCTTGGGGCGTCTGGAACAGCGCAGACAAGGGTCTGCTTCCTGTCGTTGACATCACTGCAAACGAATCACGGTCGCACAGTACGACAATACAATCTCGCCGCTAGTAAAGCGGTCGAATCGACGCTCTTGTAGAAGTGTGCGCGCGCAGCCGTTATTGCCCGGTGAGAGCGCTTGGCTGCACTTGGAGGTTCGCCGCAGTGGAGAAGCGAACGGTGGCGCCGCACAACTTGCTCGGACTGCTTGGCGATGGTTTGCCCGGAGTGGTCGGAAACCTGTTGGCACGTACACGGCACCTGATCAGGTCCGACAACCGAACTAGGGACACGCGATCCTGCAAAGAAGAGAATGCACGATTTCAGAATATCAAATATATGAACTGCAGACGATTCTGAACAGGAAAGCGCACGGGGATTTGACAGTAATAAACCAGAAGGAGCGCTCACGATAGTAGGCTTCGGCCGGGTCACCACTGCACGGCCAGGATTGATTGCTCAGTCCTGTTGGTAGCAGCTGATCTGCCCCTATTACTACCAAGTCCTCCGTTCGTCCCTCTCTCGGCGAGGGAAGAACCTGTCGACCGGATGGAAGTCGAGTGGAAGAGTCGACAACGGTCGAGCCACAACTTCTTTTGCACTTCCTTCGCCGAGCTTCGTAAGTGCCGGGCTTTACAGATTTGGGGTTTTGGGGTGTAGACGCTTCCCTTGTTGCTTTTGTAGCAATAAGCAGGGATTAGATTTGTCGGGAGAGCAGGCAATAAGCACAGTATCAAAGCAGGAGAGACACAGAGCTTTGGGACCTAGGCTCCCGCGCCGTGAGTTACACGTCACCCAAAGACAATTGGGGAAACGCGACCGGGTTCGCTACACCTCAGCGATAGGAGTCAGCCTTTGGGGCTTTCACCAATTTGCCGTTACGACGGGCAAGGGTTCATCCACCAAGGATCGGTAGAAATTATGACGATTGGTTCCCCCTTTTATGCTGGTTGGAGTGGAGATAGCAATCTCTGCGATAATACGAGGGCTATCGTAGCCTCAAGATTTGCATATTAGATGGGAGATGGTAGGTTTGAATAGTTGAATTTACTATACGCACCACCATCAAAGCGCCCCGATCGGCGCATCAGCGCCTGACGGCTGTGCATATACTACACAACGCAGCGAATCGCTTGACGCAGACGTTTTCAGCAACTGGCTAGCGCCCCTAATGCAAGAGGCCGACGACCTGTCGGAGAGGACGCTGGCGGGCGAGGAGGACGTGAAGCACCACCTGGCGGCCATCCAGCAGCTGCAGAGCACCCTGGACAGCGGCGCTTCCGATTTGGAAAACATCTAGAGAGTGTGCTACCAGCTGGGGGGACTGCTGAGCGATGGCGACGGCGCCGTCTGCGCCGACGTCAACAGTCGACTTCTGGGCGCCAAGCAACCCTACGATGAACTGCACAAGAAACTAGGTTGGAAGAGATGAGGCTCCTTCTAGCGCGAAAACTCGCTTACTCATAGGCTATCGTCTTCCGTTCAATTCTAGACAACCTCCAAGGAGCCGGCAGCAGGGCGCTGGCCGACGAGAAACAGTTCGACCGGCAGCTGGAGGACGCACCGTGGCTGAGTCTTACACAGGCGGAACTCGAGGAGATGAAGCCCGTCTCAGCCGACTCGGAGAAGCTGCAACAGCAGAAGACGGAATTCGAGGTACTAGAGCCGAGCTGCTTTGTGTTACTGTAGTCTAGAGAGACAAAGACAGACTGTTAGACTGCCTTCCAGCCCTTTTACAACAACGAGGGGCTGGCGAAGGAGGGCGACATCGGCCTCACGAGCCACGACCACGCGCCCATCCAGGAGGACTTGAGGCGCATTCCAACGAGGGGCTGGAGAACAAGGCGCGCCGCTTGGACAAGGACGTGGACGGCCGCATGAAGCTGGTCGACTCCTTCCACTCGAGCCTGGCCGACTTGAGCTCGGCGCTCGACGACTGCCGCCAACGGTCGTCCTCGGACGGCCTGACGAAGGACCAGCTGCAGGCGGTGCTGGCCGACCTCGACTCGGCCGTCCACAGCAAGATGTCGAACGCCAAGAGCGCCGGCGACGTTCTGGCCGACAATCTCGTCGGGGGAGGCACGGACGCGACTGTTCAGCCTCTTCTGCAGAAGCCTATTACTGGAGACGTCAAAGGTGCGTGTGAGAAGCTACGCCCAATATGTGTCTCGCATGTTATAGCTACATTTTTTCGCCCGGCCTCAGCCGGGCGAACCCCTACGAGAGCTTATCGTTCGTTCGTGCGTCCGTCCGTTCGTTCGTTCGTTCGTCACGCTCTCAGATCTCGGCGTTGGTAAGTCGTAGGAAGGAGATCTTGGACTTTATGGATAGGTCTTGGCTCACTGAGAATTGCGCTAAGAGGTTTCGAAATTCAAAAGTTTGAATTACGCGCGCTACAGTAACCCGAAGGTCAAAACTGAAAACGGCTCTAACTCGCTCGTCTTACGTCGTAGAGCGGCGCGCGATAGGCCAACTAAAAGGTCTCGACGTGCGCTTTCGTTTGGCATTAAAACTTTTGTTAATTACGCAAACACGCAACACGAAAAGCGACATTCTCGCGTTTTTAAGGCGGAAATCGCTCTAACTCGCTCAGCGTGCGTCGTAGGGAGACGATCTTGGGTTGGTTGGATAGCTCCCGACTCACTGATCATTTGTTCTTCCATTGGTCGAAACTCAAAAGTTTGAATTTCGGGAGCTACAGTAACCCAAAGGTTTAAAACGCGAAACTTATCTAACTCGCTCGTCTTGCGTCATAGAGAGACGATCTTGAGTTCGTTGAATAGATTTCGGCACACTGATAATTCCGTTAAGAGAACTCGAAATTCAAAAGTTTGAATTGCGCGCGCTACAGTAACCCGAGGGTCCAAACGCAAAACGGCTCTAACACGCTCGTCTTACGTCGTAGAGCGGCATGCGATGGGTCAACTAAAAGGTCTCGACGTGCTCTTTCGTTTGGCATTAACAGTTTTCTTAATTACGCAAACACGCAACACGAAAAGCGACATTTTCGCATTTGTAGCATAGAAATCGCTCTAACTCGCTCAGCGTGCGTCGTAGGGAGACGATCTTGGGTTGGTTGGATAGCTCTCGACTCACTGATCATTTGTTCTTCTATTGGTCGAAACTCAAAAGTTTGAATTTCGGGAGCTACAGTAACGCAAAGGTTTAAAACGCGAAACTTCTAAAACTCGCTCGTCTTCCGTTGTAGAGAGACGATCTTGAGTTTGTTGAATAGGTTTCGGCACACTGATCATTCCGTTAAGAGAAGTCGAGATTCGAAAGTTTGAATTTCGCGAGCTACAGTAACTCAAAGGCTCAAACAGCAAATCGCCCCTAACTCGCTCGTCTTACGTTGTAGAGCGGCATTCGTTCGACCGTTTGAAAGCTTACGTTGAGGTAGTTGTTGAACGGTCATTTCTAAAGAAATAGGTACTTTTGTTTTTTTAAAGCCTTGTCTTACGAACAACTTTACTTGCTAAAAAAATTGATCCCGGGCGATCCCAATGTTGCCTTGCAACAACCGCTCAGAAATGCGTGTGTCTTCTCAAAAATTAATCCCGGGCGATCCCAATGTTGCCCTGCAAGAACCCCTCAGAAAGGAGCGTGTCAGAAGTAGCGCATGAATAGTGGACTCCGGGCGGGCGCGCGTCATATCGGAAAGGCTTCGAAATACTTTACAAAAGTATCCACTCTTTTACTCTTCCACTTTAAAACACTCACAAACCACTCTGTATTAATAAAACAACTCAACTTTTTTAAAACAGCTTGTTGATTGGAACTCCATCTACACACCCCTCCTGATCTTTTTGAATCGTGAGAGTCTCGAACGGAGGTGTTGTGAGGGGGTTACTGTACCTCTTGAGTTCAATCTTCCGCTGCGCTGTTGTACATTGGAAGTGACGCACGGAGGACCGAAAGATGCTTCGATTGGGCGCGCTTTCAGAGTTGGGCGCTCAACTGACGGAGCTGAAGAAGGCGCGAGACGACTTGGAACCTTTGTCGGAGCTCGTGGTGGCGGTGCAGTCGGAAGGCCGAGAATTGGGTCGGACGGCGGCGCCGGAAGTGGACAAATTCTGGCTGGAGTCGGAGCAGGACAGGCTGGCCGACTTCTGGCGTCAGCTGCAGTCGCGCCTCTCCGATCGCGCGGGCCAGCTGGAGAGGGCGATTCTGGACGTGGGCAGCTACCGCGACGGTCTCAACGGCCTTCTCAATTGGCTGGACGAGACGGAGGACCTGGTCCGAAGTCAACGACCGCCCTCGGCCGCCCACGGCTTCGTGAAAGGGCAGCTGAATGAGCAGAAGCTGCTGCAGAAGATGATCCACTACAAGAAGGACTCCGTCGACAGCGTCGTTGCCATGGCCCAGAGATTGGAAGCCGGACTGGGAGACGCCGCCGACGAGGCCGAGAGGCGCCGACGTGGAGGAGTTGACGAGGAGGTTCGTCGCGCTCTGTCTTCTTTCTCGCGAAGTTCTATCGTCCTAACCACAGGTCGAACTTTGAAGGTACGACGATCTGGTGGCCGACGTCCTCGACCGACGCGATCGGCTCCAGCAGGCGGCCGAGTTGACCAAGCAGTGGCAGGAGTCGGCGGGTCTTTTGTCGAGCTGGCTGGACTCCGCCGACGGCCGTCTTCAGAAACTGGGCGCCGTCCAAACGGACGAGGAGAAGCTGAAGGAGCAGATGGCCGAGCAAGAGGTGAGGGAAGAAGGAGAAGGTTGTTTAGCGTGCCGGCAGCATCGACGACACGACGGCTAATTGCAGGCACTACAAGAGGAGATCGACTCGAAGCGTCCTCAGTTCGACGTCCTCTACGAAATCTGTCCTCAACTCTGCCAGCTCGTGTCCGAGGAGGATGGCGACGCGCTTCAGAAGCAACTGGACGAGCTCGCCTCCAGGTAGCAGCGCGTCATTGTACAACCGAATTGGGCGTAGACATCACCGCCGTTTTGATGACACTACTCGACCCTTTCTATTCCCTACTCCATTAGCAATTTCTCACGTCCAACAGGTACGATCGTCTGGGGACGTCGTCGCAGGGCCGTTTCCCACCTTCTGGAGGAGGTGGCGCAGGGCATCGCCAGCTTCTTCGACAACACGGAGGCTCTTGCGCACTGGCTGGACGAAGCGGAGGGAAAGTTGGCGCAGTTTGAGCCCATCTCCATCTACCCAGACCAGCTGAAGGAGCAGACCAACGGACTCATTGTGAGCGAGCGACTAGAGTTGCTGTTTGCATATAAAGTCTGTTGTGAAACGAACACATCGGAGTCGTCGTCGCCGAGAGTAGCGTCTCACGCATCGGAATCGTCGCTCTTCTATTCCAGGGTCTGGCGGAGGAAGTGTCGGAGCAGCAGTCGAAAGTGGCCGCTTTGGTGGAAGAAGGCCGGGAGCTGTGCAAGTACACCAACGGCGACGAAAGGACGGCGCTGCAAGGGAAGCTCGAGGGCTTCCGCGACCGCTACACGGAGCTGAGCAAGAAGACGGACGCGAAGCTGGCCACCGTGGAAGAAGCCATTCCCCTGTCGGAGAGCTTCCACGAGGGCAGCGAGCGCATCTCCCAGTGGCTGGCCGCCGTGGAGGAGGACCTGGATCACTTCGACGACGCCAACATCGAACAGCAGCTTCTGCTCATACAGGTGCGCCCTCACGTGTAACCACCAACGCCCCCCCCCCCCTCTCGTGCGCCCCGTTAACAAACCCTAACAACTGCATAAAATGTCGCCTACTGCCTAAAATGTACAAGATTGCTTCGTAGCGTAGAAACTTCGTAGGCTTGCACATCTACGCCAAAACTGTGCCTTCATTGGTATATTATGGCAAGATTTTGTACCGCGCGGGTACAGAGGCTGAAGTTTATGGGACTGTCACTTCCTTTGCATACCTCCTTTGCTTTAGAACATGAAAGAGGACACGAAGCGCTTCCGTCCCGATGTGACGGCCTTTGGAGGTCGGCTGGCGCAGCTGTCGTTCTGCAAGAGATGCCCAACAAACTGAATCAGCGCTTCAAAGCCGTCTGCGACGAGGTGCAGCGCCGAGCGGAGCGACTGGAAATGACCAAGAAACGCTGGAGGTGCGACATTCATTCATTGTTTCTTTTGACTTGGAGATCTGTGGGTCTCTTTTCCGATAGACTTGCACGGGCGTTCCTGAATGGTTGGACGCCAACTTGCGTATAGCAACGCCGTTTGCGCGCCTTGTAGGCGCTGTTTTTGTCCGATTTGGTCGACGTTTCATTACAAGCTATGGCACTCTTGTAGGCACCGAGTGAAAGTTTCGCAGCGATCATTCGTGCTCCCCAATACATTTACTTCTGACGAGTTGCAACTTCAACCGCTCAACAGGTTCTGGGTGATCTGGACGAGTTGGCCGACTGGTTCAAAGAAGCCAAGGAGCGAATGGAGGCGTTGGGAGGGTCGGGCGCCGATCCTTCCACAGTGCGCGGCCAGCTGAAGGAGCAGCGCCTCATCAACGACGACGTCGGCAGTCAGAAGGGGAGACTGCGCGAGCTGAGCGCCGCCGCCAAGAAGCTGCTGCGCGACTTCAGTCAGATCGGCAGCGGCGACGACGGCGGAGCACTCAGCGACAAGATCGAGGTAAACGCTACAAATCCTAAGCGCTAGCAAGCTAAGAAGTGATTATATACCATACTTGTCCAGCCTAAAGGCTTTTGCGCTTTGGCGCTCCTACAATCTTATTGGGCAGCGAACAGCACAGGATACGGTATTACCCGATTCTCGTTTGTAGACGACCAGCGCCCTGGCGGAGGCGACGGCGCAGCAGAGTCAGGACCGCCTGTCGCTGCTGGAGGAGGCGCTTCCTTTGGCCCTCCACTTCGGCGAGTCGAACTCCGAGCTCTCTGATTGGCTGTCGGCGATGGAGAACGAGTTGGAGAACTGCCCCTCCGTCATACCGGGACTTCAGGCCGACCAACTGAAGAAACAGCAAGCCCATAACAATCGTGCGTTCGGTTGATTCGTAGCACTGCGTGTGTATTGTGTCTGTAGTCTGCGTTGTGCCCACTTCTACGTAGTCTTCCACGCTTCAAAGCAGGCTGGATCCGTTCTGCATAATATTTATTGAGATTTGTCAGAACTTGTCAGAAACGCCCTACAGTATCCCCTCGCAAAGTCTGCAGATGAGAGCAGTATAGAAATTAATGTGATTACCGTAAACCGCCGAATAGAGGTGCACGTCCAAATAGTGGTGCATGGCAGAGCAAGGTTGAATTAATAGTGGTGCGCACCACTATTCGGCGGTTTATGGTAGGTAGCCAAATGAGTAGCCAATCATGTATGATATAATGGCTGCAGTATTGCCTCTAATGTGTCCTCTGCTTACAGGAGCTGAGTGAGGCGATCAGCAGTCACCGTCCAATGGTCGAGAAGTTGGAGAAGACCGGTGTGGCGCTGGCCTCCCTCTGTCGGCCTGACGACGCCGAGCTTGTCAAAGAAGCACTGGAGATGGCGCTTCTGCGCGACAGCTGCGCCGCCAGGGGCGCCGCTCTCGACGCGGCCATCGACGAGTCTGCGCAGTTCACCGACCGTCTGGACATGATGTTGGCCAACCTGGATCGGGCGGCCGACCAAGTGCGCCATCCCGACCCCGTCGCAGCGCATCCCGACAGGATTCGTCACCAGATCGAGAACAACTGCCAGTTGGTGGAGCAACTGGAGCAGAAGGCGGCCGCCTTTGAAGCTGTGAAAGCGGCGGCCGACGAGATTCTGGCCAAGACGCACGGCGACGACCCCGCCGTGAAGGAGATCGCCTCCAAGATCGGTACCCTGGACACCCTCTGGGAAGAGATCCAGGCGGGAACGGAGGCTCGCGGGCGCAGCCTGGCCGACACCCTGCGCATCGCCGAGAGGTTCTGGGACGAGCTGGAGAAGTGCCGCGAGGCGCTGGCCGTCCTCAAAGACCGCATCGAGTCGAGCGAGGCGCTCGCCTGCGAACCCGAGGCCGTGCAGCTGCAGCAGTCCGAGCTGGCCGGCATCGAGCAGGACCTGAAGGCGGAGGCCTGAATACGGAGTCTGAACCTGAAGGCGGAGTACTGTAGTTTATCTATTTTATCGCTTCTCAATGTTAGTGCGCACTTTTCAACCGAAAGCACACTCTTCAGATACGAGCAGCTGAGTAAGTTGATCGCCGACCGTCAAGCGGCTATGGGAGAGCTCGAGTCCGAGTTGCGCGACTACCTGGCCGGCTTGGAGGAGCTGGAGAACTTCGTGCGCTCCACCCAGGAGACAGTGGACGGTCTGGGCCTGCCGCTGTCTCGCGACGAGGCACAACAGATGTTGAAGGAGTGTCGCGCCCTGGCAAGCGCAAGGCGTCTCTGGACAAGCTGAGGGCGAAGTGCCACGAGCTAACTAGACTCAAGTCGGAGGAGAAGGTCCCCGGAGTGGCGGAACTGAAGCAACGCCAGTCGCTGGTGGAAAAGGACTGAGGCACTCGTCGACTCGTCCAAAGCCGCCCAGCAGAGAGTCCTGGACGCAAGAGACCTTCACGCCGTCAGGGAGCAACTCGACACGTGGCTGGAGGTTGGTTGGCTACGGTATGTCAAGTTTAGTGAGGTAAGGTTGTTGAGATGTTTGTTGTCCACTCGTCCCGACATTTTATGGTGACAGTTCGATATGTTGACAATGGAAGGGTCCTGGAGTTGACACACATGCTTCTGCGCTGCGCATGGCTCAGTGTTGAAACGAGCGCAGTCAGGTCACTCACCTACGCGCACCTACGTGCACTTCGCACTGACAGCAATACTACTGGCCTCCGAGTCATATCCCACTTCCAGGTGAAGCTGAAGGCGCTGCCCTACTTCGGCGCCGTGGCGGTGGAGCCCAAAGGTGCTGGCCAACCAGTTGAAGCACCTCTCGCTCCTGAACGACGAGATCGACTCGCAGCAAGCCAACCTCGACCACCTCCACGAGTGCACGCACGCTCTCGGCGAGTCCCTTCCCACGACGCAGCGTGCTGCGCTCTCCGAGCTGGTGAGCGCCACGACCGAGAAGTGGGAGCGCCTCCTGGCCGCCGTCAAGCGCAAGGAAGCGGAGTTGGTGGACGCCGAGAAGCTCGGCTCGGACTTGGCGACACGTGAGTCGTGGTGTACATCGCAGTGATGTCTGGCTTCCAGAGAAGGGCTTGTATCGTACAGTATTTATGTGCAAGTTCCAACTGGGCCAGGTTTGGGGGGGGGGGGGGGTGAGGCCTTGAACCGCAGGGGTGTGTGGACCCTTTGGACCCATGTAAGCAGGGAGGGGGGGGGGGGGGTCTCACCTTGGAGACCGGGGGGGGGTATAAGAAGGGAAGGGGTTTGCCAAGAGGGTAGCAAGAAGTTCCCATGTTCCCACGCTGCTACTCGTATGAATGTTCCCACGCTGCTACTCGTATACGGATTCGTGCTGATTCGTGGATTCGTACTGATTCGTGCATTCGTACTGATTCGTACTGCCTGTGCCTAAGCGCCTAATCGCTCGACGTGGACGTTTTCAGCAGCTGGCTAGCGCCCCTGATGCAAGAGGCGGACGGTCTGTCGGAGAGGACGCTGGCGGGCGAGGAGGACGTGGAGCAGCATCTGGCGGCCATCCAGCAGCTGCAGAGCACCCTGGACAGCGGCGCTTTGATTTGGAAGAGATACAGAGGGTGTGCGACCAGCTCTGGGGGCTGAGCGGCGGCGACGGCTCCGTCAGCGCCGACGTCAACAGTCGACTGCTGGGCGCCAAGCAGCCCTACAATGAATTGCACAAGAAGCTAGGTTGGTATCTACCGTTCGTAGTGGGAGAACGCGCTCAGTTCGCGAGCTACTGTACGGAGCTCAAAGCAAACGAGCCGACACAGTGTGAAGCACCGTACTCCAATCGCAGAGCGGTTACTCGATCCAATCGCATGTACCACCAGATACGTACTGTAATGCTGCTTCAGACAGCCTCCAAGGTGCCGCAAGCAGAGCGCTGGCCGACGGGAAGCAGTTCGACCAGCAGCTGGAGGACGCGCTACAGTGTTGGGTCTTACAAAGTCGGAACTCGAGGAGATGAAGCCCGTCTCGGCCGACTCTGAGAAGCTGCAGCAACAGAAGGAGGAATTCGAGGTAGTAGAGCAGAGCTGCCTTGTGTCAATCTAGACGAACAGAGACACTGTCCAACTGCCTTGCAGCCCCTCTACAACAAGGTGCTCGCGAAGGAGGGCGACATCGGTCTTCTGAAGGCCCGCGCGGCCGATCTCTTGAGCGCCGCCGCGAAGACGCCCACTCGGCCTTCGAGTACCAAGGCTACCAACAAGGCGACCCTTCAAGCGAAGATGGAGAAGCTCTCGTCGCTGTGGGATCCGCTCTTGTCGAAGACCAAAGAACGAGCCTCCAAGCTGGACAGAGCCCTCGCCCTGGAGCGCGAGTGGACCGAGCGCAAGGGGGCCGTGGAAGGGCGGCTGGAGGACGCCGAGCAGACTCTTGACGCCCTGGAGAAGAGCGTCTCGACGTCATCGCCCGATTTGAAATTGGAGGCCACGGCGGACGCCTTCGCCGAGCGCAAGAAGCAGGTCCAGGAGTGGCAGAAGACGGAGCTGCCCCGTCTCCAGGGGGAGGTGGCCTCGGCGGTCCACGTGGGCAAGGAGCTGGTCAAGGCGACCGACCGCGATTACGCGCCCCTCCAAGAGGTCCTGAGGCGCATCCCGGCAACTTTGGAGGAGCTGGCGAACAAGGCCCGACGCCTGGACAAGGACGTGGACGGCCGCCTGAAGCTGGTGGACTCCTCCCACTCGAGCCTGGCCGACTTGAGCTCGACGCTCGACGACTGCCGCCAACGGTCGTCCTCGGACTACCTGACGAAGGACCAGCTGCAGGCGGTGCTGTCCGACCTCGACTCGGCCGTCCACAGCAAGATGTCGAACGCCAAGAGCGCCGGCGACGCCCTGGCCGACAGTCTCGTCGGAGAAGGCACGGGCGCCACTCTGGCAGACGTGGAGGAGCGCCTGGCCGCTCTCCAGCTGACGGCCGACCAGATGCGAGCGGGCCTGGTGGAGAAGCTGGCCGGACTGGAGGGCAGCGAGGCGGAGATGCAGCGCTTCCTCGCCTCCATCGAGGAGCTGCGGGCGGCCGTCCTCGAGGTCGCCGCCGAATTCGACCACGTCGGACCCACAGGACGCGACCTCGACACGCTGCAGTCCCAATTGGCCAAGTTCAGCCAAGGATTCCATCGGCCAGTTGGAAGAGAAGGCGCAGACGTCGAGTCGTGACCTCGACACATTCACAGGCAGTCCCCAGCAGATGAAACAGGCGGCACAGTCGCTCAACAAAGTAGAGGCCGGCCTGGAAGACCTGAAGAAGACGCTGGTGGAAAGGAGGCCGAAATCGACTCTGCCAGCAAGAAAGTGAGCCCATTCCGCGACGACGTCAACGATGCGGTGGATGCGATTGCGGACGCGACTGCTCAACCTCGCCTGCAGAACCCATCACTGGAGACGTCAACGGTGCGTGTTAGTTGTGTTTCACATCGTCGTATAGGTACCTATGTACGTTGTTAGCACTTCGACCCCAAAAGGGGCGGAGTGCTATAGTGAAGCTGCTACCGATCAAAACTTTCGCCACTCACTTTCGTGCCTCATTTCTCATCCGATTTGGACGGGGATTTTTTTATACTCCACAAAAAAGTGTGGAGTATATAGCGATTGTGCGCGAAACGCAGTAACTTTAACCGGATGGCGTTTGTGCGTGAAGCGGCCGATTTGCAAACGGTCTTTTGCGTTGGGTAGGCCTAGTGGGTGGGCAACCTGCACGACATATTGGGTCACGCTGCGGGACCCCGTTGGCGGGAGATTCAAAAATGTAAATTTTCAAAGTACTGAAAATTGGGTTGGGCAAGGTAGAACTCGAAAAAGTTGCATATAATGGTATATACTATCTTTTGATATGTTGTAGCCCTCGATAGTGCCGAACACGGAAAAAAAGAATTGGATCGCTGCGGGACCCATTTTGGCGCCAAATTTTAAAAAAGACAGGGGGAGATCAAGTATGGCAGAAATGATAATAAGCTGAATGTCAGTATTGACAAGCAGAAACTGCGACTGCAATATACAAGCAGCCTTTAGACAGGCGGCGATCAAGTATGGCAGAAATGATAATAAGCTGAATGTCAGTATTGACAAGCAGAAACTTCGACTGCAATATACAAGCAGCCTTTAGACAGGCGGAGATCAAGTATGGCAGAAATGATAATAAGCTGAATCATGGTTGGCGCGGCAGCGCCAAACCATAATATGTTCCATCCAGGCCGCGCGCACCTTTTCCCATCGTCACGATGGTGGTTTCTCGGGCTGTACTAGACGGAAGTGGATGAAATTTGGCACACTAAAGGACTTTAGTATAAATAGATTAAATTCTAAATTTGGTGAAAATCGGTACAGTGTAGCAAAAGTTACATGCGCAAAAAAGGATCGCGGCGCGTTTCTTGTCCCACGGGCGGGGGGTGAATTCTTCTCCGTCTTCTTCTTCTTCTTCTCCTTCTCCTTCACGTCACGCTCTAACGGCCATCAATCAGGATCTCGTCCAGTCGCCTTCCATTCTTCCCACCGATGGTTGCGCGCATATAACACCAACCCCCGAAGTGCCCCCGCTTGTTCAGGAGGCCCTGCATAGGTGTCCCAAAATTGTCCTGTTAAGTTTTGTGCGTGCCTCAAAGTGCCCCCGCTCGTTCAGGAGGCCCTGCATAGGTGTCCCAAATTGTCCTGTTAAGTTTTGTGCGTGCCTCAAAGTGCCCCTGCTCGTTCAGGAGGCCCTGCATAGGTGTCCCAAAATTGTCCTGTTAAGTTTTGTGCGTGCCTCAAAGTGCCCCCGCTCGTTCAGGAGGCCCTGCATAGGTGTCCCAAATTGTCCTGTTAAGTTTTGTGCGTGCCTCAAAGTGCCCCCGCTCGTTCAGGAGGCCCTGCATAGGTGTCCCAAAATTGTCCTGTTAAATTTTGTGCGTGCCTCAAAGTGCCCCCGCTCGTTCAGGAGGCCCTGCATAGGTGTCCCAAATTGTCCTGTTAAGTTTTGTGCGTGCCTCAAAGTGCCCCCGCTCGTTCAGGAGGCCCTGCATAGGTGTCCCAAATTGTCCTGTTAAGTTTTGTGCGTGCCTCAAAGTGCCCCCGCTCGTTCAGGAGGCCCTGCATAGGTGTCCCAAAATTGTCCTGTTAAGTTTTGTGCGTGCCTCAAAGTGCCCCCGCTCGTTCAGGAGGCCCTGCATAGGTGTCCCAAAATTGTCCTGTTAAATTTTGTGCGTGCCTCAAAGTGCCCCCGCTCGTTCAGGAGGCCCTGCATAGGTGTCCCAAAATTGTCCTGTTAAGTTTTGTGCGTGCCTCAAAGTGCCCCCGCTCGTTCAGGAGGCCCTGCATAGGTGTCCCAAAATTGTCCTGTTAAATTTTGTGCGTGCCTCGAAGTGCCCCCGCTCGTTCAGGAGGCCCTGCATAGGTGTCCCAAGATTGTCCTGTTAAGTTTTGTGCGTGCCTCAAAGTGCCCCCGCTCGTTCAGGAGGCCCAGCATTGGTGTCCTGTTAAGATTTGTGCGTGCCTCAAAGTGCCTCCGCTCGTTCAGGAGGCCCTGCATAGGTGTCCCAAAATTGTCCTGTTAAGTTTTGTGCGTGCCTCAAAGTGCCCCCGCTCGCTCAGGAGGCCCTGCATAGGTGTCCCAAAATTGCCCTGTTAAGTTTTGTGCGTGCCTCAAAGTGCCCCTGCTCGTTCAGGAGGCCCTGCATAGGTGTCCCAAAACCGGCGCGCGGGACCGGCGGCGGCCAGGCCCGCACCCCGCGCGGGCGGGGCAGCAACACCCCCGGGGCCCCGCGGCGCCCGAAGCCAGCCAGGGCGCAGGCCCACCCGGCCCAAACCGAAAACAAACCCCCACCACACCCCCCCCCCCCCACCCCCCACCCCCCCCCCTCAAAGAGCTCATGTCTTGCGTCCGCCCTACTCCCTGCTCTCACGCGCGCTGTAGAATACTTATATTTTGACCCTACTCTTTGGCGATTGGGTTGGTTTTCAACGTTACACAACCGAAAACCCACAATTTACGCGTGAAAACTGCGTTTTTCCGCAACAAAACGCAGTATTTCCCGCGAAAATTGGAATTTCCGATTGCGGCACTATTTAGGCACTAAAGCGTTGTGTATTGCATCGTCTCCTCACCAAACGACAGCGGCGAGGACTGCTCGACCGGCCAACGAAAGAGAACTGACAGACAACGAACTGACTTTCTTACGTACGCACCGTAAAGTCAACGCACTGAGCCGAAAAGAATGAGCCTAGCGTTGCGCGGCAGCCAGCGAGCGAGTTGCCTTGTAGGCTGATGCGCGCGCATACGCCTAGTATGAAGGCGCCATGCGCGCACCAACGTTGAGCTATAGCACTAGACAAGGCGGCGTCGCCGCAGCCTCGCTGCAGCAAGATACTACCCCCTACCTTCCGCGCGGTTAGGAAAGAGCTGCCACGTGCATTTATTCTTTATGCGGCGAGCGAATTTTGCGACGGCGACAACGTCCTTCGCAGTGCAGTCTTGAAAGCGCATTCCAAGTGGATTCTACTGAAGATAGCTGAAACACACAACTTGAAGAAGCAGAGCGCAGAACGCAATCGTTCACCACAATTGAAGCAGTACGCAATCATAGCGATTTAGAATTCGCCAAACCTTCAGTGTTTACAATGTACCGTATTAAATTAGTCGCTGACTACTATTGAAACCCAGAACAAAATAAAACTACTGCTATGTAAGACGAGCAGTTCGTAACTCTTTCTGTACCTAAGAATTCTAGATTATATACATTCTACAGAGAAATTCTCGACATTTTCAATACCATACAACGACACGTCGTACGCTTTCAACGATTTGTCGAACGTCGTTGACGCTGCGAGAGCAGTATTTTGCCCGCTAGACGAAGCTACCTATTTCCGCGTCAAGAATGTCGAAAATGTGGATTTTCTTCAAGCGTATTTACTAAATTGAAAATTTTACGATATCGCATGAAAGAACACGTCGACAGCTTTCAAACGAACTACGACAGACCTTTCTTCAACGTAAAACGAAAGAATTAGAGCCGTTTTCTATTGTCCAACATTTGGATTACTGTAGTCGATTGATACTGTAAGTCGTAAATTCAAATTTCAAAGTCGCGCACCATAGGAGCTCGAATGCTCAATGATTCCAAATCGTTATCGAAACAACCCAACAACATCACTCCACGACGCACGACCAGCACATTAGAGCTAAATTAGTGCTAACGGAGTCGCGAATGTCGCTTTTCGTGTTGCGTGTTTGCGTAATTAACAAAAGTTTTTATGCCAAACGAAAGAAGCACGTCGAGACCTTTTAGTTGACCTATCCCCGGAAACGAACCACACCACACAAAACACCGCCCAACCAACACAGCCATCGACAGCCAAGCCCCACACCCGAGCCACACACCAACCAAAGACAACACCATCCCCAAACACACAAAAAAACCCAATAAAGGCACCCGCCGATCGGCAGCCGCTGCCAAAGAGAGCACGCGCTCCACGACGTAAGACGAGCGAATATAGCCTTCGTGAAGCTTGACTGTAGCGCGCGCAATCAAAGTGAGATTCGAAGTGTCAGCAATAAAAGGTCAAGACCTCCCAAACCCAGATCTCCTCCTACAACACCACGCCGAGATCGAGGCAACGAACAAACGACGAACGCACGACGAAGCTCTCTGGTCGCCCGGCTGAGGCCGGCAAACGATCCCACTCCAAACACGCCCGAGCCCATGCGCATCGAGGCCTCCAGCGCCAAAAGCAACAGCCAAAAGCAGCTCTGATATCGCACCAAGCACAACCGAAAAGAGTCCATAACATCATCTCAACACACAAAAATAAGAATCCTCTCTATCTAAAGCACCCTCGCCCGACGCATCGCCGCTCGCAAAAAACCCACCCCCCCACACAAACAAAAACCCATACCACAGCCCCAACAAAAATCAACACAAACAACAAACCCCAACCCAAATCCCCCACAACACCACCCAACAACAACAACAACACAACCACACAAATCCCCCCCACCCAAACAACCCACCAAACACCCCAGCCCAGCAACCCACCAAAACCTCCAAAACACCAACCACCACACCCAACCAAAACCTCAACAAATCAAACACACAAAAAAAACCTCAAAAACACCCCCATCCATCCCCCAAAAACCCATAACTAACGCTCTACCGATTCTGAAATTTTAAGACGCCTTGGGGTATAGCGTGTAAAAATTATCAAAATCGCCCACCCTTTACAAAACCTCGAATTTTTCACGCCCCCCCCAAAAGGTGGCGCCCCCTGCGTGATTATGGCAAAACACGCACCACGCCAACACACTCCGACAGGGGTATACAACGACGACAAATCATTTGGGTTTCCCGAAGCACTAAGTCTGCAGACTCAAATAACCTTCAGTCTCTGCCTTTCTTGAACAGACTATAGGGCGCGCGGGGTCTTTCTCCGAGAAAGGGGGCCCTCCTTCTTTCTCCTCCTCCGACAGTGGCCGAAGCTCAGGAGCGGCTTAGGGGGAGCGTTGGCTTAGCAAGAGTAGGCTGGCAGGGGGGAGCAAATGAACCAGTATGGAATTGGGCATTGGATGATGCATTGCAAAGTGGTATCACGATCACATTGCTTCAGCGAAGATATGAACCAGCGCTGCTCAGGGCCCGAAACGATGGCTTGAGATGTTGCATTCGAACAGTCTGAGTCGTCCGGAATGCTTGGAATTAAGACGACGTTTCGGAACGACGGCGTATGTGACTTTCTAACAGCAAAGGAACAAGTGCGAATTGCCGCTATCATTGTAGTGTAAAACACCGCCGAAAATGATCAAAGTTTCAGTTATTCTAAAATTTTTGATGTCGCCTGGTGCGCCGTGCTTTCTCAGCGGTGGGTGGGTGGGGCGGGGGGGGGGGGCGGTAGTCACTGTTCGTGGCAAGCCCAAAGTATAGTGTTTCAATCGTTCATCACATATGTGCGCAGTTCACGATCTAACGTGCTCATGCGATCATGGCAACGTTACTCTAAATCACCGTTCGCAGTTGGGAAGCGATCACTCAACACCTAGAATGCTGTAATAAGCTCCACTTCATTGTTCGGGCTGCTCATCATTTCCAGTAGTCTCTGTGTAGTAGTGGTGGCAGCTTGAAACTAAGTAAGTACTTACTTAGTTTTACTTAGTTATTTTGAAACTGAGTACTTAGTTTCTTACTTACTTAGTTTTATTTTTGGAAAATTAAGTATACTTACTCGTACTCGTACGTAGTTTTCCAGGTCCGTACTTACTTAGTTTTGCGAAATTTACTAAGTACTTTTTCATACTTACTTAGTTTTACTTAGTTTTAAATAACTAAGTAAGAAACTACAGTCCCAGCGGGAAATAGCGGCCGCTTTTGCGCGTTTCTGTCCTGCGCGCGCGATTCCGCGCGAAAAAGAACGCTTCTGTGCTTTCCGCACTGTGACTATGCAAATTTGATATGCTACCATAACACGAAATGGTTTTGTGTGCGATCCGATTTGCATGATAACAGCAGAGAAGCGCAAAAGCGCTGTTTTTCCGTTTTTTGGCGGCGAAAGCGGCCGCTGTTTCCCGCTGGGACTGTAAGTAAGCCATATTGTTGACATGTTGCCTATTTTGGCGCTGTATACTCGCGCATTGCCTGGTTTGAATGGGCTTTTCTGCGATGAGTTACTCAAAGAATGTCAAACTTGCTAAACAAGCTGTTTTAAAAAAGTTGAGTTGTTTTATTAATACAGAGTGGTTTGTGAGTGTTTTAAAGTGGAAGAGTAAAAGAGTGGATACTTTTGTAAAGTATTTCGAAGCCTTACCGATATGACGCGCGCCCGCCCGGAGTCCACTATTCATGCGCTACTTCTGACACGCTCCTTTCTGAGAGGGTCTTGCAGGGCAACATTGGGATCGCCCGGGATTATTTTTTTTGAGCAAGACACACGCATTTCTGAGCGGTTGTTGCAGGGCAACATTGGGATCGCCCGGGATTAATTATTTTTGCAGACAAAGTTGTTCGTAAGACAAGGGTTTAAAAAACAAAAGTATTTCTTTGGGAATGACCGTTCAACAACTGCCTCAACGTAAGCTTTCAAACGGTCGAACGAATGCCGCTCTACAACGTAAGACGAGCGAGTTAGGGCCCATTTGCTGTTTGAACCTTTGGGTTACTGTAGTTCGCGATATTCAAACGTTTGAGTTTCGACCAATAGAAGAACAAATGATCAGTGAGTCAAGAACTATCCAGCAACTCAAGATCGTCTCTCTACGACGCACGCTGCTGAGCGAGTTAGAGCGATTCCTATGCTAAAAACGCAAGAATGTCGCTTTTCGTGGTGCGTGTTTGCGTAATTAACAAAATTTTTAATGCCAAACGAAAGAGCACGTCGAGACCTTTTAGTTGACCTATCGCACGCCGCTCTACGACGTAAGACGAGCGTGTTAGACCCGTTTTGCGTTTTGGACTTTCGGGTTACTGTAGCGCGCGCAATTCAAACTTTTGAATTTCGACTTCTCTTAACGGAATTATCAGTGTGCCGAAACCTATTCAACGAACTCAAGATCGTCTCTCTACGACGGAAGACGAGCAAGTTAGATAAGTTTTGCGTTTTAAACCTTTGGGTTACTGTAGCTCCCGAAATTCAAACTTTTCAGTTTCGACCAATAGAAGAACAAATGATCAGTGAGTCGAGAGCTATCCAACCAATCCAAGATCGTCTCCGTACGACGCACGCTGAGCGAGTTAGAGCGATTTCTGCGTTAAAAACGCGAGAATGTCGCTTTTCGTGTTGCGTGTTTGCGTAATTAACAAAAGTTTTAATGCCAAACGAAAGAGCACGTCGAGACCTTTCAGTTGACCTATCGCACGCCGCTCTACGACGTAAGACGAGCGAGTAATAGCCGTTTTCAGTTTGAACCTTCGGGTTACTGTAGCGCGCGCAATTCAAACTTTTGAATTTCGAAGTCTCTTAGCAACATTACCAGTAAGTCGAGAGCTTTCCGTAGAGCCCAAGATCTCCTTCCTACGACGAGCCAACGCCGAGATATGAGAGCGTGACGGACGAACGAACGAACGAACGGACGCACGCACGCACGATAAGCTCTCGTAGGGGTTCGCCCGGCTGAGGCCGGGCGAAACAAGCTGTGTGTGTAAAAAGTTCAATCTATGCTTTGTGTCTGTCAAATCTTGGTGAACAGTATAGTGAATTTCATTCGCATAATTAGCCGTATCTAGAGAAGGTATCTTGAAAACTTGTACCACAAATCAAGTGCAGCTATTACCACGATACGGTTGTCTGTACAACTGATCTAAAGCTCAGTGATATCGCCGCGTTCGCTATATGGTATCGGCATGATACGACGCCGTTCATCTGAAGTTTTATACCTGTGGGAATACGCCACATCGAACAAAAAAACTTGCCAAATGTTTGGTGCAGCCGTTCTCTACCAGGAATTTCGTTTGGTTGCGTATTTCTGCGTTATGACGCTTTTGTCAATTATAGAATTTTGGCAAATTGTGGCGTATTTCTCTACAATTCCACAATTGCAAACAATTTTGTTTGTCTTACAAATTATCCGCGGTCTATGCTCTTTCCACTTCTGAAGAAATTTCGCCGCTAGCTCATCAGGCGAAAAAGTCGATTTTTGACATTTTCATATTTTAATTGTAAATATCTCCAAATTGCAATTTTTCAAAACTGAAAAACTATATCACAAATTCTTATTGGCTTACGACGTTTCAGTTTCTGCATTCACATTCGTCAATAAATGACGTTCTATTTTTGTCAATTAATGAAATTTCGACAAACAATTGCGTATTTCTATCAAATTCCGCATTGATAAAAAATTTCTTTTGGGTTACAAATCATCAGCGGTCCGTGCTCTTTCCATTTCTGAAGAAATTTCGCGGCTAGCTCATCAGGTGAAAAAGTCGATTTTCGACATTTTTGAATTTTAATTGTGAATATCTCGAAATTGCGAAATTAGCAACAGAAACGGACATTGGATCCGTACTCAGCGACCTTGACTCTACTTGACCACATATGTCGTGTTTCTTACTTCGGTGGCACGGACGGACGGACGGACACACACACACACACACACATTGTCAACCGTATATATACACCTCGCCGCGCTGAGGCGCGGCGAAAAAAAGCTTTTTCTTGGAGACCGTGGCCCTACTAACCTCGAATTAACAACATACCAGCATTTCCGAGACCAGATTAACTTTTATTTTCTTGTGTTTGCTTACTCAGTTTACTTACTTAGTTTACCCAGATTTTTCGAGTACTTACTTAGTTTTGTTAGAAACTAAGTAAGTACGCTTTACTTACTTTAGTTTTACTTAGTTTTCTGAAAAACTAAGTACTTACTTAGTTACTTACTTAGTTTTATTTTTGGAAAATTGCCACCACTACTGTGTAGTCTCCAGCGTTCCGCCTGCAAGAAGCCGAACGGTTGTTGTGGATCAGCCAATCGCTAATCGGTAATGTGCAGAAGGGGGGGGGGGGGGGGATACGATCCCCTCGAGTCGAAGGGTGGTGGTGTGGGACCTTTGCTTGCTTGAGGGGGGGGGGGGGTGTACAACCGATAAGTATACACTGATTAGCCATCTTGCGTGTGGGTGGCGCAAGTCGTCGAAACACCTGTCAACCGCTCAGCAGTCGGTGCACTCCCGTCGGTCTGGAGGGGAGCTGTAGCAGGCCCCAGAGCGACAGCCGTTGCTCTTGCAGAACCGGCGCCAGTCGGTGGAGTCGCAGCCTGTAGGGCAGCCGAGGCAGACGCACTGGCGGGAGTTACAGCTTGGGTAGAGGTCGCAGGAGCACTCCCCACGCTCGCAGCGCGCCCGGAAGCTGCAGAGGAAGTCGCAGGAGCGACTCTGGCAGTCGGCCGACTCTAAACGGCGCTCTTCGGTAATCAACTATAGCTATTTACAAGCTAAGAACGTCAGATGCCCCACTCCTAGGCAATGCATACCTAGGCGGGATGAGGGGTGGCTGGCTGGGTCGGGGGGGGGGGGGGGAGGGTATACCGCCCATGCCTCCCCGGTTTCCCAGTCTTTTCTAGCCCTCCCTCTCAATAGAAAGGCGTCAGAGCAAACGCAACCGTTTGGAAGGTCACACCAACCCGACAGCGTCAGCTGGAGCAGCGTTTCATACAACAATTCGTTTTAATTGTTGTATAGTATAGTATCGTACTGGCCGAGAATTTTGCATTGTTGTATAGTATAGTATTGTATAGCTCTCCAAAATAAATTGTTGTATAGTATAGTATAGTATGGCCTTTGAAATTTCAATTGTTGTATTGTACAACAATATGAATTGTTGTACGGCAAATTGGAAATGGCCGAAATATGCCAAGTGAATGTAAGATTTCAAACCCGAAAATTAAGCATATCTGATAAATTCGTGCGAAATCAGCCTCCAATCGATCCAAAACACCACAGAAGCACAGTATTTGTGACCATACTTGAGTTTTGGAAGCCGTCCAAGCGTCAGCAATTCTATACGACAATGTATTGTTGTATAGGATCGAATTGTTGTATAGTATGTTATAGTATGCCAAATCTGAGATCAATTGTTGTATAGTATAGTATTGTACAACAAATGCCAATGGAATTGTTGTATAGTATAGTATGCTATACTATAACATACTATACAACTATACAACAATGCATTGTGGTATTGTATGAAACGCTGAGCTGGAGGGCCAACACGGCCGCGAAGACTACGACGAAGGCCAGAGACATGACTTGTTCCAGCTTTCCTTCGTTTTGACAGTAGTCTCCTTCAAAATACAGTACTCCACCAACTTCTGATTTCTGGAGAACACACACTACACGAAAGCTCTTTTATGCTGCTGCGTCTCATCGTTCCCGCCCACGAGGGGTCAACCGGATGCTATGCGGGTGAAAGGTGCGGCACACTTGAGGCCGAGGTGCGGATAGAAATAAGCGAATACACAAGCGACAATGGACAGACAGACGGCGGGTGTGTCAATTTCTCGCTCCTTATCTGTCTAGACCCCGTACGTATGGAGCTGCTGACGTTGTTCGCCCAGGGATTGGCACTGTCGCATGACGTCTCCGTACGCAAAACGGCGACTCTGTTGACCTTTGGTCGAAAACTTCCATTTCAAGGTTATAGGGAACGAAAGCTGCTATTGCAGCAACGCTGTGGGCTGGAGTGAAGTGTTGTCATCCTACGTGGTTGCAAATGTTGGGCAGTGACTCGACTCCTGAGTCCAGGAGTCCAAATACTGTAAATCGGAAAGAAGCAAAACCTCTCTCAGACCCTACAAAGTACAGCAATGTGCGCAAAATTGCCTATTCGGACATGAAAAAGGTTAGGGCAAAGGGGCACTATCCGAATTGTCCGAACTTTTTTCGTGTCCGAACTTTTCCCTATTTACAGTAGATGCAAATATGTAGAAACGACCTAGAGTAGCCAATCGTCACGCCAATTCACTTCTCGCTGAATTCGTACTTTCGAACGCCGCATGGCTGCCTCCACGTCCCATCAGCCTCTGCTTCAGCTCTGCTGGCATTTCTCAGACGACAGTCGGCCGACGGAGCGTCCCAGTTTGCGGCTTTGCACTTACCGACTTCTCTACAAGCTGCCAGGCATTCGCCAAAGCTGCTTGCCATCCTATTACTGTTGATGAAGTGCCCGTACATGCAGGCGTAACCGAGATACTTCCATGACTCTGGCACACCTGAAGTCATATACAAAATAGGAAGTAATGAAGAAAGAACAATTCGAGAATCACAAACCTTCTCGTTCGATGAATTGCCACTGCGTCGGTCCTTCACTGCAAGGTTCTTCCCATTGGTCCAAGTCGATGGCTTCTTTCTTGTTGGCAACCTTTTCCCGACACATTCTTTTGACGTGGCTGTATTCCACCGACTTACACAATGAATTGTTTTCGCACAGTTGTAGGCAGTGAGCCAGACCGGCGACTTGTGGACCTTTGTCCAAATCGGCACCTCGGATGCAGGCGAAGATGCTGCTGCTAATAGTTAAGGTCATAGGTTGACTGCCACTTGTGGTCTGAATGATCTCAGTAGACTCGGCGCGTTTAGTGAGACTCTTGCTTTCTGCAGTCTCAGGTTGTTCAGTGGTCTCCATACTTGTAGTGATCTCAGATCTTTCAATGGTCTCAAGCGCATCAGGTTCTTCAGTAGTTGATTGGCTTTCAACCATGTCAATGTCCTCAGTGGTCTCAGGGACTGCAGTGGTTGCATCTCCTTCGGTGGTCTCAGCGCATTCCAAAGTGTCCGCCTTCATGGTTCCAGTGGCTTCGACAGTTGACGTTGTTTTACTTCTTTCAGTTTTTCTGGCCATTCTTGTGGATTTCGTGTCTCCAGACGCTTCAATGGTATCTCCGTTAGTTCGTCTCGATTTAGCGACCTCTTCGACCTTGATGGTCACAGTGTTATCAGTCGCGGCGAGTTGCGCCTTCCCCAATATCTTCGAGCATGCACGAGATTCGTTTGTGTCCTCGGGTGGCAGGCCACCATTGTGGTTCTTGGCATAGTCTGCCACACTCGAGAGCACAGAGAAGAGACAACACCGGGCCGCGGGGGGCCCCACTGCCGGCGTGGCGAGGGGGCGGGGGGGCAAGGGAAAGTCGCAGAAAGACAAAAGAAAAGCACAGAAAACAGAAAAAAACACCACCCAAACCCCGAACAGCTCTAAAGTCCGTTCAAAAATAATGAGAACTGGAGGTTTTTCGGCTGGCTCCGTGACCTGTTTCAAGATATGTACGCGGCAGGGGTACCAATCGATAGAGTATGGAGAGTGGGTTTGCACCATGCGTGTTTTGCAAAAATTACGCAACACGCACAGAAAACAACGCTCACTGAAAAAAATCGGCTTTTTCAATACGTGGCCGATTTTTCTCATTTCAATTGCATTTTGTAGATTGATATGTCCTTATTAAGTGTGTAAAATTTGGCGACCCTAGGTCGTCGCATAAGAAAGTTGCAGCGATTCTCCCGACCCCTACTTTTTAAAATCCTTAACAAATTTTGAAAATTGCCGCAAAAAATTGCCAAAACTCTGTAACTTGCAAATGGCTTGACCGATCTTGCTCATATTTGGACAGCGTATGGTAGGCATATAGGACTACCTTCGTGTAAAATATCAGACGTATCGATCCAAAACTTCGCGGACAGCAGCCATTCAAATATGCTGCTAGAAACGCCAAATTGGCCGTTTTGCCACCCAGATTTTGGAGCTGCCGTTTTCTGGCCATAGCTTGTTGCTGGCTAGTGCTAGTGGCTTTATTTTTGTACCAATCGATGTGCCGATGTGTGCGCTACATTATTGGTTCCTGAGATACTGTGCGATTTTGGCCTCAGTGTAACGATATTAGTAGATCTTTCCGATTGGCTTGGTGGCACCGTAACTCCTGATAGCAGCAGAATTCGAGCATAGTCGTAACCAACAAAAATGTTGAAAAACGGACGACGCATCGAATAAAAAAGACCAGAGCTAGCTAGTCCTACCAGGCAAAAAGTTGCAACCAATCAACAAAAGGGGAAAAATTATAGCGCCCGCCAGACAAGGAAAAAATCTTCTTTTGCGAATAACTTTCGTGACGATTGAGGAATCTCGGCGATACTTAGCACACGATTAGAGGGTATGGGTACCTACGCAGCGCACTGCAGTTTGGCCGTCTCCGATTAAAAAATATACCCAGTCCCCACCCAGTTCCCTTTTTCCGCGACGGCGTCTTGAAATGACCGCTGCTCAAGAAATGTAGGGGCTGCTAGGCTGTCGATTGGTTTGAAGCTGGTCCTATATGCCTACCATACGCTGTCCAAATATGAGCAAGATCGGTCAAGCCATTCGCAAGTTACAGAGTTTTGGCAATTTTTTGCGGCGATTTTCAAAATTTGTTAAGGATCTAAAAAAGTAGGGGTCGGGAGAATCGCTGCAACTTTCTTATGCGTCGAGCTAGGGTCGCCAAATTTTACACACTTAATAAGGACATATTACTCTACAAAATGCAATTAAAATGAGAAAAATCGGCCACGCATAGAAAAAGTCGATTTTTTTCAGTGAGCGTTGTTTTCTGTGCGTGTTGCGTAATTTTTGCAAAACACGCATGGTGCAAACCCACTCTCCATACTCTATCGATTGGTACCCCTGCCGCGTACATATCTTGAAACAGGTCACGGAGCCAGCCGAAAAACCTCCAGTGCTCATTATTTTTGAACGGACTTTAGTCCTAGGACCGGTCTTACACTGCGAGAACGAGAGCAGCATGAGTTCAGTCGCGTGAAACGACGGCAGTCAGCGATCCTGACTACAAGGTGCTTTGTCACAGCAAGCCATGATTACATGAGCCCGTATGCGTGAAGAGTGGTTTAAACGGAAACCTATGTTTAGTATAACTGCTATAATTTCTTGAGGAAGCGAGCACACGTACAGTACGTAATTTGACGTTGTACACCCACATATCTACTAATGTCCTAGCAGTGGGCAATTCTCGGCGGGCCTGAGAATGTATATTGTGGCTCTAGGAACCTACGAAAGTATTTCAATCTTCTGGGCATTTGTGTTTGTTCGCTGCGTCAATGTCTCAAGTGGCAGAAAATTTTTCGGCAGACAGTTTACCAGGTTGACTTGACAGCATGTCAGAGGCATCTCCGGATAGAGTGACACACTCTAAATTCACGTGACAACTGAAACCGTGGAAACAACGACGAAAACGGTTAAAAACTACAATAGATGGCGAAACGGAAACGGTGCACGGCGACAAACTGCTTCGATTGATTCGCAAAGGTTCAATTAAACTTATGATGTTTATTCTCATAAAATCAATAAAATCTCTTGCTTAATCTCATAAAATCGTGTTGATCGTGGTACCGGAGTTTTCCGTGTAAGCGGCCCCTCTTATCGCCATCTTCATTGTGTCGAAGATTGGATCAGGAGGGGACGGCTAAGCCGAAAACTCCGGTTACAGTATGCGACTTGGGCGTCAAAGACTTCATCAATTTGCTTTAGTTTCAGTGGCCTTCGGCTTTCCTGCCTCCCTACATGTGTGTGGAATGCATGCGACTGCTGGCCGCGGTTCGCGGACTGCGCGGACTGGCCAGTGCCAACTGACCCACTCCAGTATGGGGCTGGAAGTGGGCGACGACGTTTGGAGAGACGCTCGCAGCGTAGGCAACTGGCGGCGGAGCGATCGCTGTCACGCTTTTCTGACGGCAGACCATCTCTAGGAACTGACCGCGAATGGTGCGGTTGCTGCTGAAGAGTAGAAGCTTAGCTTAGGCTTGGCTTAGTCTTTGGTTTTGGCTTAGGCTTAGGCTTAGGCTTAGGTTTAGTTATGCTAGGTCTACGATTGCGCTGACCCGCTGACATTCACGCTTATGCTTACGGTATGCTTAAGCTTATGCTTAGGCCAAGGCTTAGGCTGAAGCCCGAGCTCAAGAGTGAAATCAAAATTCGCTGAATGACTCAATGAATAACACGATAATGTTTAGCGATTTTTTGGTTCAGCTCAACTTAAATTGACTAGATATGCTTCAGGAATGTTGCAAGGGTCTATGTACCTCAGGTAGATGTAAGGGTTGATGGAGCAGTTGCCAATGTACATGAGGCTGAGAGCGTAAAGATGCCATCGATAGAGCGTGTAGAGTGGTAGAAAGGTGAACACCATGCCAAACACCAACAAATAGGCGGCTATGGCGAGAAACTGTAGGGCCAATCGACTTTCCAACTTGTGCTGATGCTCGGTCGCGTTCGTCGTCAAATTCTGTGAGCGAATCATGTTCTGTTTACTTTGGCAAGTTTGAGCTAGTGAATTATAAAACGAGTCCAATATCCAATAAGGAACGTCAACGTCTTACTACATCTCTGAAGACCCCCAGATGCCCAGGTCGTCTCATGTCGGTTCGGTTTGGAGGCGGCGTTTGCTGTCTATTGGCTCGGAACACGGTACCACCAGTGGCTGTCAGATTTCTGTTATTGTGGCGCAACCCGTACAGAATAAAGCTGTAGGCAATCACAATGGCCAGACAAGTGGCGGCGACGAATCCTCGCTCGTACCTTTGAAAGTGAGTTAGATCGCAGCCTGCTGAATGTTCTCAATCAAAACATTTATAGAAGATTTACCAGATGAAGTAGCCACATCCGAATTGACTCTCCACGTAGGCCCAAGAGTAGGAGTCGTAGAAATAACGCAACTGGCAAAAGGGAACGACTTGGCACAGCGCCGTACCGACGCCAATCAGCCAACAACACGCGATCATAATGCGAGTATTCTCCTTTGAAAAGACTCGAGAATAGCTTCTGAAGCGACAAACCGCCCAGTAACGGTTGAGACTCAAGAACATGATGGCCTGAAGAGAGACCACAAATAATTTTTAAAGCAATATTTATGTTAACATGCTATTTAATTTTATTTGTTTAATTATTTACAAACAACCAAGTTACCCAAACAACCAAGTTACAAACAATCAAGTTTAGCGTACTGTACGCTTTTTAACTCTCACAGGCAAAGCAGAATAGTAGGTTAAAATGCAGAGCGCTCCCATGATGACATCAAAACGGTCCCCAAAACTATATTGTTGCAGCACGGTAATAGGACAGGAGTAGGCAATGAACAGAAAGAGCATGGACGCGTCACTGACGCCCAAACTTAGAACGAAGCTGTAAAAGCTGTTGCGGAGATTCTCGTCGGATCTAAACAAGGCTCTATTGTAGTTAGGCAGGTGCCCAGTAGTTTTACAAACTACAGCATTCATCTCAAAGATTATGCAGTTTTCAAATCAATTAATTAGAAATTAACTTAAACAATTAATACATAATTTAAATTAATTTGAAACTTATCAAATTTTAAAAATACAACTGCCCTCCTTTAGCATACAAGCACATACATATATTCCGTCCTTATTTAAGACAAACCTCTTCAATAGTGAGAAAAGGTGATTCCTCAAATTGGTCTCCAAGTATTACTGTATCTCATTCTCACCTGCGCAGTACAATGAAGCAAACGACAGCATAGGCTATCAGCCCCGCGAAAGAAGCCAGTCCCATCGTGACTGCAGCGAAAACATTCTCCCCAACTGTTGGCTGCAAGGTATTCACTCCATTGGTAGGAGTAGAAATATTGGTGGACATGGTGACATTTGCTTTCATGCTTTATTCGGTGTCAGAGATCGTCGCAAAAAGCTCAATAGTCTTGCGAGCTCAAGTAGTTCTACTGCCGTAAAAGGATGTGTAGCGGCCCATTTATTAAGAAAACGCCAGAAAAACATTTCCTCTGATTTCCGTGCCACCGAGGCGCTTTTCCGCCCACATCGTACGTGGGATCCTATTGATCTTGAATTCTACAATTCGATAGTGAGCGTGAGTGTGGTGCGTCACTCATTAATAGGTAGGCTGAGAAAGCAGCTAAGTGAATCAGTTCATTAATTAATCGGTAATGGCCAGGCGAAGTCGGGCGTGCTTCCGATATGCGCGGAGAAGCAAAGGCCGCGCCCACGCAGACTCCGTCTGACGCGAGCCAGATGAGACTACAAACAAAACAAAAGAGCGCGTGCCAAACAAGCTGCCAAGCCCCCTCAGCGGGCTTAATTATTGTGCGTGTTTGTCGATTTGCAGCAACGTTTCGGCGTTTGTAGAGCAGACTTCATCACAGAGTTGGCTCATGGACAATGCACCTACAAATGCTGAAAATTTGGGCAACATCGACGAACGTACGTACAATACACACAAGAGACGCAATGCCAAGCCGATAAGAGAAGGGGTTTCGGCGGCTCATCCTGTGCATCAGAAACTGGGGCAAATGTATGATCTCGCTTCTGCTGGTTGTAGTGCATCTTTGTAGAACAACTTCTGACGCGTTCGCACACGAATCAATCAGAATGCTAGGCGTTACTGCAAGCTGTAGCCTGCTGTTTCACTTGAATCAACTTCTGAATGTCGGGTCAGCCAAAACGATCAGACAAGTGTCAACAAAACAGTGTCGCCTACCCACCCAGGCAATTATCCCATTGCAGGCTGTTCTAGCTATAACACTAGGCACACAGCACCATATGATAAGGACAGCTACTGAAATATGCAGCGTGGCTAGCACATGTAATACGATGCGGTCGCGTTAGTCGCTGTCGGTTCAGTCGAAGGGCGAGTTGCTTCGTTCTGTTGCTTCTACAGTAGTTGTAAAGGTGAGTAGGTAGTTGGCAGGTGTCTTGTCACTAGCCGTTGTCAGTCGCCATTGTAAATACTTCCGTTCATTAATGGGCCGTCATCTAGCTAGGTATACGTTGTCTCTAATGTGCGTCGCTTCCTGCCGTCGTTATCCTTCTTCCGTCCGTTGTGTCAGTTCGGTTCCGTTCAGTTATTATTGATGGAAGACAATGCGTGCAGCCGCCAACCAGGGGGGGGGGGGGGAGGGAAGGGAGGGGGTATGGTTGAGGGCGGGGGGGGGGGCGGATTGCAACACAGAAAGCACTTCACCAATAAGTATATCGATTGTCTATCTAAACGCACGCCGATGCGAGTCGCACAGTGCGACCTATTGGCCGCTTAGGAAACAACTTCTCTGGAGATGTTTGCGACACAGACCGTGAGAACAGCAAATCAGAATACTGTGCTAAAAGTGCGAAGAAGCTACTATTCGAGCACTGATTCCAGCCTGAGTGGCGGAGCGGTCGATTATGATGGCGTTTGGGGTCGATCTGCTGCTTCTGTCGTCGAATTGTTGCGATAGATTAATCTTGAGAAATTGACTGTAACACGCGAAGTTCAAATGGTTTATCTAATCTATAATTATCGACCCCCCCCCCCCCCCCTCGAGCACCAAAGTCAAAGGCGGCCGATGTGTTTTGAAGAATTTTCGGCGCGCATTAATTTGTCATCCGTTTTGCATCCCGAAATACCACCTTTGAAAGAGCCGAATGGATCTGTTTGGATCGACTTGTACATACGGTGGTACTACTAGTAGAGCGCCGCAGCAGAAGTTGAGTTTCACATTGTTTTGACTTCAACTATACTAGCCGTTCCTTCCCGTTGCAGAAGAATTCCTGAGATCTGAATACCATGGAATGTAGTCGCCAATGGCCGTAATGTCCTGTTGCATGATCTGTCCTGTTCAAGGTCTGTCCGTTGCAAGGTCTGTCCCGTTGTGAGCCAAAGGCGCTGGTCGCCTCGCACGCGCGCCGCAACGTCCGCCCTGTTCATTGTCAAGGTCTGACCTGTTGCAAGATTTGCCCTGTTGAAGGGTCTGTCCTATTGCAGGGTTTGTCCTGTTGCAAGGCCTGTCCTATTGCAAGGCCTGTCCTGTTGCCAGGTCTCTCCTGTTAGGCTGTTACAAGGTCTGTCCTGTTGAAAGATCTGTCCTGTTGAAAGATCTGTCCTGTTGCGACCCAACGGTGCTGTTCGCCGCGCGCGACCATCCTGTTGCCACGTCTGTCCTGTTGCAAGATCTGTCCTGTTGTAAGATCTGTCCTGTTGCAAGATCTGTCCTGTTGCAGGGTCTGTCCTGTTGCAAGATCTGTCCTGTTGCAGGGTCTGTCCTGTTGCAAGATCTGTCCTGTTGCAAGGTCTATCCTGTTGCAAGATCTGTCCCATTGCAAGGTCTGTCCAGTGTCCTGTTGCAAGATCTGTCCCGTTGCAAGGTCTGTCCTGTTGCAAAATCTGTCCTGTTGCAAGGTCTGTCCTGTTGCAAAATCTGTCCTGTTGCAAGATTTGTTCTGTTGCAAGATTCGTCCTGTTGCAAGATTTGTTCTGTTGCACGATCTGTTCTGTTGCAAGATGTGTCCTGTTGCACGATCTGTTCTGTTGCAAGATGTGTCCTGTTGCAAGATCTGTCCTGTTGCAAGATCTGTCCTGTTGCAGGGTCTGTCCTGTTGCAAGATCTGTCCTGGTGCAGGGTCTGTCCTGTTGCAAGATCTGTCCTGTTGCAAGATGTGTCCTGTTGCACGATCTGTCCTGTTGCAAGATGTGTCCTGTTGCACGATCTGTCCTGTTGCAAGATGTGTCCTGTTGCAAGATGTGTCCTGTTGCAAGATCTGTCCTGTTGCAGGGTCTGTCCTGTTGCAAGATCTGTCCCGTTGCAAGATCTGTCCTGTTGCAAGATCCGTCCCGTTGCAAGATCTGTCCTGTTGCAAAATCTGTCCTGTTGCAAGGTCTGTCCTGTTGCAAAATCTGCCCTGTTGCAAAATCTGTCCTGTTGCAAGATTTGTCCTGTTGCAAGATTTGTCATGTTGCAAAATCTGTCCTGTTGCAAGGTCTGTCCTGTTGCACGATCTGTCCTGTTGCAGAAGGTCTGTCCTGTTGCGAGCCAATGGCGCTGGTCGCCTCGCGCGAGCATCCTGTTGCAACGTCTGTACTGTTGCAACATTTGTCCTGTTGCAGAAAGTCTGTCCTGTTGCAAGCCAACAGCGTTGACTGTCTCGCGATCCTGTTGCACGATCTGTCCCTGTTGCAAGCTAATGGCGCTGACTGCCTCGCGAACGCGCCGTACAAAGCGGCGCGCAAAACAAATGCTAGAGAGCGGGCCGATTGTCCTGTTGCAAGACCTGTCCTGTTGCAAGCGAAATAGTTGCTGAAGCGGCTTGAATTGCCTGCGCGAGCATTGTCGTACTGTTCGGCTCTGTTGAATTGCACATTGCAAGGTTCTCTGCTGTACCGCGCACTGCCGCACTGTTCGCTTTTGCAAGGCTCTGCTACCGTGCATTGCCGTACTGTTCAGGCAAAGCCTGCGTTGAAGGCAGGCAGCAACAGGCAACGCTGGCCGTGCAGGGATTGATTTTCTGCGGTCGATCGATCGAAGCGGGCGAGCTTCTCTGCGGGACGCCGCTGGCGTCCTGCTGGCTTCCTAGCGCGCGCGTGCTGAAGCGTCGCGTGGCGAAGTGCTAGCGAGGCAAGCGCATGCTGAAGCGTCGCGTGGCGAAGTGCTAGGGAGGCAAGCGTGGACGGACAGACACTACACCTAGCTAGCATAGTAATGTAGATCTAGAATAGAAATATCTCGGCAGCACAAGTTAACCAACTATGCTACGTCTGTTGGCGATCTTGGCGATTGCCCGCTGCATCAGCGCCTATCCCTCGCTACAACAGGTGGGTTTAGTCGTTCTCTTTATCCTGAGTTAGCGCAGCTTATTCCAACTGAAAACTCAATACTAACGTCAATCTTAGACAAAGATCAGCTCAAGTGAAGAGGGCCCCCTGCAACGACCGACCGGTTGGGATGGAAAAGTGATCATGGAGTGTTTCTTGAGCGAAGGGGATCCCTGCCGGATGAGACAGAAGGACCTGTCCGGCTACTGCAAATGTGGCAAAGGTGGGAGAACGGCTGGAGTTTGTCGAGTTGGTTTGTGCTGCGAGACAAGTACACCGAATATGTCATTTACCCAGTTCCAGTTGGTGGTACGGTAGTACTGTAGCATCATTTTGTGAACTCTTGTCCATTGAACAGATTGTCCGTTGATGATTGTCCATTGATGCCATCATTTTGTCATTTGCCCAACTGCCAGTCGACTTGTCCAATCAACAGATGCCGTTTGTCAAGTCTGGCGGTGGTCTCGAACTGCATGAGTACAGCATTGTAATAACTTTGTCCCACCGAACTGGACAAATCCGACCTGTTCAGCGGGTACATTGTGTCTGGCCACTAGACAAGTCCCATGGATAAACGCATTTGTCCAATTACAAATTTTTGATTGTTATTCGGTGTGAAGCTACAGCACGTGTTTTCAGGCCTGATCTGTCTCGGTCACGTCTGCGTACGCTTGCCTGATAGAGTCGACTGAGATGTCGACCAGCGAAGCACGAAATCGGACGAATAAGCGACTACTGAAGTGAAGAAGGAAGATATGTATGCATTACCAAGGCGATTTTATTGTCGTGCCTACAATTTGGATTCGTTAGAATTCACAAACCATTCAAGATTTGAGCTTAGCATGGGTATTTAGCAACAAAAGTGCATGGATGGCTAGGTAGGTAGTGCAGTCGTGTAGGGCAGATCTCAGATACACAAGGTGTGTCTCTTGAAAACCTGCACTAAACTGGGGTCAGAATAGTGAAGATGAAAGCACGGTACTCAATCAGTCATTCGTCTCCCATTCAAATGATGCTTCGATTTCCCTTTTGATGCTATTATAATAGTCGGCCTAGCACTTGATTGACTTGACCATAACGTCGCGCGGTGTTATTTCAATTTCAGTTTATTTTCAGGCAAGTCTCAAACCAACTATGCTCTATCCTTTGCTGATCCTGGCTGCTGCTGCATACACTGGTGGGCGAGGCTCGCCTCTTGAGGTGACGCAGTACCTACTAGCGCCTGCTGATCAGATGTTTGCATGGCATACAAATTTGATGCGATCGGTTGCATCTGTGGTCTGCTACATACGATCTGCGTTCAGACCTGGGAGGGCGATCGACCTTCGGTCCCTAACTATCAGCGGCTGATGTACGACTCTTCTAGAGTCGTTCTACTCTGTTACCTGCGCCTGGACGCCAAGTGCGACATTCCGGTCAAAAGGAGAGACTCCTTCTGTGGATGTCGCCCTGGTGCGTGGGATGGATTGCTTGCGACAAGACTTGAAACAGGGAAAAGTTAGGGCACGAAAAAGTCTCGACGCGGCGGACAATTCCACTTTCATGTCCGAAAGGGCAATTTTGCGTGCTACACGTTGAGTTGTGAGCTCTGAAATGAAAGGTCCTGTGGGCAAATTTTTTGTCATGTTCGAATAAGGATCTCTGCGAACATTTCTCCGTCCAAACTTCTCAGATTATCATTTAGGCAATGAACTTGACAATCCCAGGTCAAATGTGCAGCCAGCATCGCTGCGTTCGCGATCCCGACGCGAAAGACGTTCCCAAGAAGATCGATACTTATGGAATGATAGCCACACTCGGAAAGGCTGTGCCAGGTGAATTTCAGTGTGATAACATACAGTACCTACACTGTGCTATTTGCGCTTCAACGGTTTGGAAGCGTGTTGCAGATATATGTAGGTCCATCATTACACAACTCGTTCTCTGCACCGTTTTGATATCAATGCTTTACACTCTAGGCCCAAATGGAAGAACGGGCTATGTGGAGGTCGTGTCGTGCGAACTCGGGCTGGGCCAGCGATGCAACACCGGCTCTCGCCTGAGGCGCTTCTGCAAGTGCAGCCAAGGTGCAGCAGTACAGCCCTCTTGGCTTGGTACCCCCTGTTTCTTTGGGTCTCCCACCCCCACGCTAACACAATTCTCTTCCCATTGAACTTTTTCCGTGTCTATCAATTCAGGCAAGAGTATTTACGCGGCTCTAAATCACTACTTCAGACCTGAAGTGTCAAAACAACTTCTGCGTGGAAAAGGGAGGACAGATGCAGCAGCAGAGCATCGTAGTCCCGCCGCCGTTTCTGAAATACGATAAATGATTGGTTGCGTTTCCACTCCTATTTGGCTAACTGAATCTTCACAGTTGTTCCTTCGATGAACTGAATCTTGCAATAACTGGGCAATTCTGCAGATTATCAGGATGTGTGCAGCACAAGAAGAGTCGGTTGTAGTCCTGTGTGTAGCTCGGTGTACCTACATGCGTTTTCCAAACCAATCACGAGCCGACGATATGCCTACACGCACAACAAACTCTGCCGCCATCTGTGACAACACTGTCAAGAGGAGTTGGCTGGTTAGAGAAAGCCATGCATTGATGTTTGACGTGTCACACAGCCCACAGGTATTTTCGCAGCTGCCGCAATGCAACACGTGCAAAAGCGGCTGCTGATTTTGTGATCAGTGAAGCGCCGCGCTGGCGAAACAGCACTGTACGCACGTCTGAAGGTCCCGCCGGCACAATTGACACAATTGACACACCTGTACAAGCATTCAGCGTCGACGTTGTCGTATGTTTTTCGCGATTGGAGAGCGTTTATACCCCTGGCGATCGAGTCGGGACCGCACAACTGCACTGCTTCCTTCTTACTTCATTCAGATTGGACAGCCTCACTCTGAGTCTCATTCTCCAGCCATGAACAAGTTGGTAATTCTCGCTCTTCTGGCAACTGCCGTCGTCTGTGCCAATGCTAGTGAGTGGTACATGTAGGCACACTTACCAACCAAGAAATTCACTCGTGCTTTGGAGCCCCAAACTAGGAGTATCGTAGAAAGCTCTGTAATGCACGCTTACTGATACGTTTGCTGTTTGATTTGCAGTATCTGGCTCCGACTATCAATGATTCATAAATTAGGAATTCTTGGTGCTAACAGTGTACAGAGTTTGCTTATGACGAAGTGAGGTACTGAATTGGTCTTGCGGAGAACTGCAGAACGTCCGTTTCCTACAATCCACGACTGAAAAATGCAGAAATGTAAACACATCAATTCTGTGTTCAGAGAGCTGGCGCAAGGCCAAGCGAGGCCTGTTCGACAAAGACCTGGGCAACGGCTGGAGTCTGAGCGGCCGAGGACAGGACATCGGTGACAACACCTACTATGGGGGCAGCGTCAACAAGAAAATTGGCAAGAATGGACAGGTTCGGATTAGACAAAGATCGATTGATAGTTGTCGTCGTTGATCACGATGATTGGGTGGACCCATCGGTTATTACCCTAATTTGAGAGGTGCAATGATGAGGGCCCTGATAGAGGGTCGAAAGCTAGACTGCAACCGTCGTTGTGCCGCTATGTATCTGCCACTCACTAATCGACAGTCGTGAACAATTATCGATTATTCGATGACCCTTGAAACAGTAGGTATCGTATCGATTTATCGATTTTCTAGGTCAGCGTCTTCGGCGGAGGCCGCGCCTACGGGTTCAAGGATGAAGACGGGCCCAAAATCGACCCAGGAGTCCACGTTGGCTTCAAGTGGAGCTGGTGATTGGAAATGGAAAGGCAGTGATAACAACTACCTACAGGTTTTGAGGACATTTGTCAGCGTCGTTGCTTTCGACCGTTGGCTAGAGTTTGAGAAACACTGGTGTTGGATGGTGGTGACTGAGTGATTTGTCACCCCCTTTTGGCGCTGTGGCCAGGGAGAAATCATCCTGTCCTGTTCCCACATCAAGGCGTGGCGAAAACAACAAACACCGCTGCAACGGAGTTCTTGCGCGCGCGCATCAAACAAAACTCGCTCCGTTTGCTCTTTAAACACAAATGCAGTTGCAGTACACTCATAGAACTTCCACGCGTCACTCACTCACTCCAGTAGTGCAACAGCAACACTTCTCTTTGACATTGTTGTCTTGCTAGAAGTGTGAAGTGTGAACTGTACAATAGTCAAGCCAAAGTCAACGAAGCATGTTCGGAAGGATTCTGGCCTACTTGGCAGTCGTGTTCTCCAATTCGCAACATGAGTTTGACAAGGTATGTAAGAAATGACAGACAGAACACTAACGTTTCATAGAATCATCAGAATCAGATGTTGTCGCTCCCATTTCAGCAACCCATTCCGAAACCCACCGAGGCAAGACCAGTGGTCCCAATTGTCCAGAGGCCCATGGATGGCAAAGGCAGGGAGATCATAAGCTGTTACTACGTCTGGGCGAGGAGTGTCAGAGTTCCAGGGGGAAGAGCTGGAACAGTTACTGCACCTGCGAACCAGGTACCCAGATACTGATTGATACCATAATACATGCTTTTGTGACAAGATACATAACACAGTATCGCATTTGTGTGCAGGTTTGAGCTGTCAGGAAGGGTTCTGTGCTCGCGCCCCTGGGACGAACGTGACGAGCGAGCTCGACTTCATTGGAATGGCCGCTGAAATTGGAGGCGTTGTAACAGGTATGTACAAGTATGCATTGTGCGAAGAATGAAGGACGTTTCAATCAATTCTAGGACCAAACGGAACCAGTGGGGTCGAGGTGGACTCGTGCGAGCTGGGGTTGGGCCAGCTGTGCGACGTCGGGTCGCAACTGAGGAGATTCTGCCAGTGCAGAGAAGGTGTGTGCAGTGTGTGATGTGTCACAGACTTCTGTTCTCACACCTTGTCAAACTTCAGGCCTAAAATGTGAGGACAACGTGTGTGTCACGGAAGAGGAAGACAAGGAGGAAGAGCTCGGCATGCCAGAGTTGGTTGACGTTCTGCGGAGACACCACGGGGGGCCAATCGTTCAACGACCCATTGGGTCAGATGGACGGGAAATCGTGGAGTGCCACCTGGAAGTGGGAGAGCCATGTGACAGAGGCCTGGGCAAGGATCTGCACAGCTACTGCACGTGTGCCGAAGGTGATTGCTTTCGTGATCAGCTAATACGCTATGGATAATACAGGGTTTTTTTAAAGTGACTGGTCGGGAACTCGAATAACTTTAGCTCCCGTGCATCAATTTTAATGAAACTTGAACCAACTTAAGTTCAATATGTAGGAAAAGTCGTGTTAAATTTTCACACAAATTGGCCGCGCGTAGCGACTACGCGGGCGCGGTAACAAAGGCCTACTTTTTTCGGGCCTTTGGAGAAGGCCATCGTGGTGGCCCTGGAGCACCAACTGGGCGCCTTGACAGGAAATTGGCAATTTTTTCGTTATTTATTCATAACCAGGCAAGTCGTCCGGGGGACGCAGTATACTCCACAAATTTGGACTCCTACGCACGGTGACTCCTCTGCTGTTGTGGCCTCCTGACACACCCAATCGCAAAAGTAATGCCGAATTCGTGATCTACATCCCAAAGTACCCCAGAATCGACATAGAACACCCCTAGCTTCCTGTGGACTCCGGAAACTGAAATTCTGCACTTGGCATACGGTATCATGCAAATTGGTCAGAGAAACGTTCAAACATCATCTAAACGCTAAACGAATGCCAAATTCGTAATCAGCGCCCCCGAAAACCCCAAAATCGAGTATAATATTGCCAAAGTCGACCGGACACCCAAAATTCAAATGGACGCGGCAGGGTTACTGTAGCTCTGCAAATTTGTCAAAAACACTTTTCTGGACCAGATTTCAACGTAGAATCGTTTGAAACTACTGTTGGAACGATTCGGCGACGCATTCGAGCGCTCTAGGCGCCGAAACGCGAAAATCGTAATTTTCGACCCCGGAGTCGAAAAAGTCGCAGTGTAAGAAAGTTTTTTGTGTTTCGCCCGATTTTCTCCGTTCATGGCTCATTCGATAGAGGACATCTGGGAAGGAGCAACAAGAGTGGTCTCGCCGCTCTAGCTGCTACCTAGCTCGCACAGCAGCCCGTCAAAGTCGACCTGGGGCCAAAAATCGCGAATTTTTCAAATTTGGCGCCAAAATGGGTCCCGCAGCGCTCCAATTTTTTTTTTTGCACCCTCGGCCCTATCGAGTACTACAACATATCAAAAGATAGTATATACCATTATATGCAACTTTCTCGAGTTCTACCTTGCTCAACCCATTTTCCAGTACTTTGAAAAAATAAATTTTTGAATTTCCCGCCAACGGGGTCCCGGAGCGTGACCCCGTTTGGTGTCCACCCTGCCCACCTACTAGGCCTACCCAACGCAAAAGACCGTTTGCAAATCGGCCGCTTCACGCGCGAACCCCATCCGATCCAAATTACTGCGTTTCGCGCACAAACGCTGCAGCAACGCGGGCCGGCGCTTCCCCCTCTGCGCCTCTCACCTGCCGGTTCGCGAGCAGGTCGGCCGGCGTCTGCAGCCGTCGTCACTACCGCTCACTCTCCTTTGCGCCGTCCACACGACTTGGAGAGCTTCCCTGCACTCACTTCCGCAGGAAACGTAGCGCGCAGCCACTAGGCGGAGCTCTACTTCTCGCCTTCTCTCTCTCTGACACTAGGCGGAGCTCTACTTCTCGCCTCTCTCTTCCAGACACTGTGCAACTGTGCAGTGCTTCTGTGCGATGCCTTTCTCAGTCGTGGTTCCGGCGCACGGCGACTGACTTCTCACACAACGCAACAGCAAAGCCAAAGCAAACAGCGCACGCGAGCCTCTCACTTCTCTACTCGAGAAAAGGCAGCGAGAGAACCCAAGATATCGACGCGCCTATCTGCTTTTACGCTAGAGCGACTAGGTGCGGCGAAACGACGCGCAACGACTTCCCGCGCAAACGAATAATCGCAGCGATCTGTGTCAGCGATTACACCTACAAAGGCGCATAACTCGCGCTTACGACAACGAAAGGCGGAAAGGAAAACACCGGCGGATAGCTCAAGTTACAAGCTATCTAACGGTAACAAAACCAACACGAAACACTAGACGACGAGGGAGCAAGCGACGGAAAACCACTCCGACCTAGCGCAAAACTACTCTAGAAGGGGCGAAAGAGGGCGACAACTACTAAGAGAGGGGAGAACAGTTGACGGAAGCAAAACCTAACGCAAGGAAACAATGTAGGAACGCCAATTATCCTACACGCTATATACTCCACACTTTTTTGTGGAGTATAAAAATTACAGGATCAACTCTATTTAATGTCCAGTTTTTGCTCCATTCTATTGAAAATAACGAAAGAATTGCCAATTTCTTGTCAAGGCGCCCAGTTGGTGCTCCAGGGCCACCACGATGTCGTCGGCCTTCTCCAAAGACCCGAAAAAGTAGGCCTTTGTTACCGCGCCCGCGTAGTCGCTACGCGTGGCCAATTTGTGTAAAAATTTAACACGACTTTTCCTACATATTGAACTTAAGTTGGTTCAAATTTTATTAAAATCGATGCACGGGTGCTATGCTAAAGTTATTCGAGTTCCCGACCAGTCACTTTAAAAAAAAACCCTGTAGAAACTTTAGTTGGCAGTTTCAGTACCAATCAGTCAATTGGCAGTGGAACTGAACTGAAACTGTACCTCGAGTGCCGTAACGGAAACTGAAACTCGCGGTTTAGTTTCAGTTACATGGCGCTGAAATTTCACAAAGGTTCTAGATATCTTGGTAGGTTTCGTCGTAACGTTTACTGTTGAAACAGGCATTTACAGTTCTTCAACTTGAAGTTGGATACTACTACATCAACACTGTACTGAAGTCGCAAGAGAGCACCACCCGAACAACATTATGCCAAATTGTTATGTCGTCATGACCGTTCAATAACTGAAGCTGAAATTGAAACATGGTCAGCATCGTAATTTTCGCTGAAGCTGAACCAAGGCTTTCTAGTTGTCGCCCTGAGCTACAATGCACGGGAACCGGCGAACTGCTAAAATAAATTATAATATTGTAAAATAATCAAGCATAGCACATAAAATGCAACTGTCTTCTTCTTCTCCAGGTTCGTCGTGCATTGACCAGGTCTGCGTCGCTGATGAAGAGGGTGAGTGAGTGAGGAGAGCGCAGGGCAGGGACAAGTGAAGAAGCAAGGTGTCTCTGTTCTGTTGATGGGTTCCGGCGGCTCTCGTCTGTTGTCTAGGACAATACATCATTTCACGAAAGAGTCGCCGCCATTCGTATTCCTTCTGTCACTATTGCCACTGAACCATCGGCCTTCACAGTGGCGGCCAATGATTGTTTTCTCGCTGGAACCAGCGCAAACCAAGCCAACTTCTCAGCAACTGAATTTCCGATGGTTACCCCCGTGCAAATATGTACCCCCTCAGAGCTATGAGATTCAATCATTCAATCGGCTCAGAGCGCCGTGGCGCGTGGCACGCCGCATCGTGAGACAACCAGCCAGTGTAGTAGCGGCAGAGGCACGCCATTGAAAGTGACCCACTTGTCATCGCACGACAGGCTTGGGCGGTTAGTGTTGTGGCTGCTATGGTGGAATCAAAATGGAAGAAGACAAAGTCAAGTAGATCGTTGAGTACTGAGTCAAGTAGATATTGATCAGTGCGTAGAGTGCCAAGCGCAAAACCCAGTGAAGAAGAGTGCAGCTCTGCTCAGTCAATTGACGCCGCTGACAAACGTTTTTGCGCGTGAAATTCGTGCAGATTTACCCCGGGTACGTATTTTTTCGCCGCGCCCCAGCGCGGCGAGTATATAAACGGACGCTATTGTCCGTTCGTGTGTGTGTCTGTGTGTGTGTCTGTGTGTGTCACAAAACTAGACACGACGGTTAGTGCCACCCAATGGAGTCGAATGCGCTGAGTAACGTGCCGTTGTCCGTTTCTGTTGCTAATTTCCCTATTTCGAGATATTTACAATCAAAATATGAAAATGTCAAAAATGACACTTTTATTTACAAGTCGTATCGGCAAAGTTTTTGCTGAAATGGAAAGGGCGTAAGACGCGATGAATTTGTGACATAGTTTCGGATTTTGGAATTCACCAAATTAGGGATATTTTCAAGGTTTTTGTCAAAATTCCCAAATTTCGAACAATTCAAACAGCTTATATTTCAAAACTTCTTTGCACCGATGTATCGAGCATAGTCTGCCAAGTATTTAGCAAATAGTTTCAGCGAATATAATTAACGAAATTTAGGATATTTTTAAGGATTTTGTTAAAATCCCCAAATTTCGACAATTTCAAACAGCTTAAATTTCAAAATTTCTTTTCACGGATGTGTCGAGCATAGTCTACCAAGTATTTATCAAATAGTTTCAGAGATTATAATTAACGAAAATAGGGATATTTTCAAGGGTTTTGTCAAAATCCCCAAATTTCGACAATTTCAAACGGCTTAAAATTCAAAGTTTCTTTGCACGGAAGTATCGAGCATAGTCTGCCATGTATTTAACAAATAGTTTCGGATTTTATAATTAACGAATTTACGTTTGTTTTCAAGGTATTGTTAAAATTCCAAAATTTAGACAATTTCAAATAGCTTAAATTTCAGAATGTCTTTGCATGGTTGTGTCGGAGCAAATACCGTAAATCCTCCAATAAGCGCGCCCCCCCCTCGAATCCGCGCCCCCCCTCCAATAAGCGCCCCCTCTAGAGG